>CAUYRT010070550.1:0-10693 GCA_963574885.1 Lepilemur ruficaudatus | reverse complement strand
AGATGCCTAATAATGCTATTGCTAGATCGAATGGTAATTCTAATTTTAGCTCTTTGAGGAATCTCCAAATTCTTTTCCACAAAGGTTGCACCAATTTGCAGTCCCACCAACAGTGTAAGAGAGTCCCTATCTCTCCACATCTTCGCCAACAAGCTGAATAGTTATTTTGCTAGGATTCATTCATACTGCCTCACTGAAGTCTCCTTTTCAGTTTTTAAGATGACTGACTGGGACTGTGGTTTGAGTCTTTGGTCAAGAAATAAAATTAACGAGTTATATAGTCCTTACATCCAAGTCACACAAGCGTTTCAGTCTGCTACAGGTGTTATCTCAGTGTTAGCATTTGTCCTTGGGAGAATGTGGTGCAATGAATATGTATGTCCTTATCAAAAAAGACTTCAAAATTTAACAATCAAAAAAACTTAGAAGCATTAGCTTATCTTAATTCAAAACATAATTTTCAAATTAATGGATTTGGTCTAACTGATGGTGCAATAGCCCTTTACCCCAAAAAGTATTCTTGGTTGTATCCTTAGAAACCAATGTGTATTTATCCACCACTTTATTGTAGCATTTTCTAAAGGTTCAATATGCTTTCTGGATTTAATTTTTGCCAGATGATTTTTTAAAACTAGAGCTGAATTATAAATGAAGCCACTTTGCTAAGAACAGCAAAGAATGTAGCTGCTGATTTGTGAAGTTTGAGACCATATCAGTATTCCAAACCCAACTCAATTGCTGCTATCTCATCAAACAGCATTGGGCAGACATTTAAAGATTTTTATACGTTTTAATTCAATTGGTAACTTGATTTAAAACAACATTGATTTTTTAAAAATTCATTCTTGGTCGTGTATATCATTCTAAATATCAAAATGAATTTGTAACTATTTGAGGCTGTCTGTATAACAAGGTATTAAATTCTTGAAGAGACTTTCTTTTCTCATGCTGATTTTCATCAGTTTGCTATTGCTTTCATTTTCCCTTGAGATTTAGCTTTTTAGAATAATTATTCATTCTTTTCACCATATACCCCGATCATTAAACAATTAAACCTTTATCAGGCAGAGCAGCGAGAGACTCCATGGATAATAATGAGGTTGGAAACTCCCCTGTACAACCTGTTGGCTCATCTTGGAAGAAGAGTGTCTTGCCAAATTATTTTTATGTGGTCAGGAATAATGTTCTAACAAGGGTGGATGGAGAGATGAGCATAAAGGGCAATTTTAATGGAAGGAATGAATAGTAATATTCACTTGGCAAAACGTGCTAATGCCTTGACAAGATGCTATATGCTCTTGCTGCTAAATTAGGTGCATATTAAGTTAGCAGCCCCTGTAGCTATCTGCTATCTTATAGGATGAAGAAAGAATATACCTTTCAGGATTTAGAAGTCCTTCATATGACCATATGATAATTGCTTGGAGAATACCTATTTAACCTAGAGTTTATGGTGCATTAACTGTGTGAATTGGTCCTGAAAGTATGTGTGGAATAGGCAGGAAGTAATTTTATTCAAACGTGGTTTTAGTCTCTACCTACCTTTAATTCTTAGCTTTATACTGAAATCCTAAGTAACTGACATCTTTACTCTTGATGTTTTCTAAGTGCAGAATTTCAGAGTGGGACATCAGGTCTTTAGTGTGAAGCTACATCTACGTTAAACCAGAAATCATTGGAAGTGACATTTGGAAAAGAAAACTTGGAAATTAAACAACTGTGAACGTTGATCATGGAAATCAAAGAGGAAGGGACATCAGAAGAAGGCCAGCACTTTCTTCCTACAGCCCAGGCAAATGATACTGGGGACTCCCAGTTCACAAGTAAGTATGTGTGTGCTCCTCTGACTCTCTGAAGATGCAGAGTGTGTCAACTAAACACACATATACAGGTGCATTCACAGAAACATGGGTTCTAACAAATGGCATGAGATTGCCTAAATAGTTTTCCTTTGCACTATTTATTTAGGTGTTGTGAGTGTACAATATACCTCTTATCTTTTACCTTGGGTGAGATAGATGATAGTCCATGAAATAGTTAAATGTTAAGGATTAGAATCGAAGTTTTTGAATATATACTAAGACGCTAATGAATACTTTTTAAGTACACCTAGACACTAATACTGTTTAAGAACATTTTCTACTTGGCATTTATATAATCATATGTGGGATTATTTTTTGGACCATAGAACTTTCCTCTTTAAAGCCAAAAGTTATTAAGTTGAAAGCATTAGGAAAAAATGGGTACACTAAAAGCTCAGACTGCCACTGCCATACCAGAGAGCGCTAAGTCACATTTATAGAGTGAGCATGGGAGTTTTGCCAAGATTTGCATTTGAACATAGAATTGGTTTTTGTGCTACTCAAGCCATTAAAATCATTAGAAAAATTGTATGTTTTCTCTAATGCTTAAAATTCTAGGGTTTGGGTTTTATTGCTTGGCGTGAATTATGTCTTTTTCTTTTCTTTTCAGACAATTCCTATTGTCCAATTATTTAACACTGGCAAATATATGCCTAACATTCTTATTTAATTTGCATTATAAAAATAATCTTTAGAAAATGGCATTGGTTGGATGCATGTTTGAGAACTTTGGTTGTCAGAGCTTACAGCAGAGTTAATTGTTAATAACCTTTTTTAAAAATCCAGACATTTGAAGTTCACAAAGACCTACCTAATGATTGTCACTCTAACCTCTCTTGGAAAATCAGAAATTGTTAACCATACCATTGTTAAATGTCAGTAGGAGAAAAAATATATAGTAATTGTGCTAAAAAAAAAAAATGCTAACACTGTGAATAAAAAAAACGGATGATTTTTATTCAATAAGGTGATTCTAAAAATATGTTAGTGAACAAATACCAGTAAATTTAAATAATATCTGATGAATACACCAGCAAAAATAAGCAAGGGTAGTATTTTTGTAATGTTCTTTCACTTATTGCCAAATGGTTAACTTTTCCATTCATTTTCATTTGGCTTCTTTTGGCCACTCCTGAGTTGTGGCCAAAAGGTGGCATTCCATTCATGGACCCAGTGCATCCTCCTACCACATTATCACTTCCTGCAACCTGATCATTCCACCTTCTAACCATTAAATGTTTCCATTTCCATACCTTTGTTCTCAGACTCACTTTCCCTCTCACTTCATCTTAAATAATTTAATCTTGTTGTTATATTTTTTAAACATTAGTAACAAAAGGAATAGAAACATTTAACAAACTGTTGGTTTGAGCTACCAATAAATTATCAGGGAAATTAGCACTATAACCTAGCCAGAGATATGACTTCAGTTAATAATTTACTATTTACAGCAGGTCAGAGTGGCTTGAAAGAAAAATCTGTTTAAAGGGAATATTTTGGTGAAGTAGTTCTTTTGAAAGGTCTCACCTCTGTCTACATGCATCCAAAAGAAATAGCCACTGTTGAAATATATGTTTTATATTTGTCATGGCTTACGAAAATATTTTTTCTTGGCTTCTTTATGGCCTAGAAGCTAAAAAGCCCAATCAAATCTTGTTACCTCTAGTTCTGCTACATTTATTATGCCCTGCCCTGAGAACTTAGTCCTTATAAGCCTGATTAACCAAGTTTATCCATTGTACCAAATAATGTATTTATTCATTCTGGTTAGAGTGAAGCACAGTAATATATATTGTCATATTCTTGATAATGATTTAAATTTTTTAAACCTGAGTGTGTACCTCTTATTTATAGGTATTCAGAAGACTCCAAATGAACCACAGTTGGAATTCATCCTTGGTAAGAAATTGCATTTTATTCGGATCATTAGTATAAGAATTTGCCCAACAGTTTGCAAGTTGTACATACATTTTTTATATTGTTACGTGTTTTACAAACTTTTTTGAGCAATGTTCTATTAAAAAATTCGTTCTATAAGGAAGGTGTTATTTTCCCCCATTTTGTAATTTGAAAAATCAGAGTTGCTGCATAGATCAGTCTGCTGCCTAAGGATTTAGGGTTCAGCAATGATAGAGTTTTGCCTTTCAACCAGGTCTGCGGATCACCGATTTTATGCCTAGTAGTCATTCTAACATGGTAGCTGCATTTTGTTGCTAGCCAATGTTTCTGGATATCTGTTTGTCTAATTTTCTACTCCTGGGGGTGGATTCTGGGCACACATCATTTCCCATTGTGTTCCTTCGTGGCATTTACAGGATTCTTGCCCCTTTCTGTCTGACTCAAAAACATCCTCTGACTCTTCCATGTTGATTTTGTGGACAGATCCTTGCTGTTTGAGAATTTAACTTTAAATCCAAGCTTTGACTGGCTTAAGCAACTCCAACAATTTGTCACATGTAGAAATTTGTAACTTTGTCCAAAGATGCTTTCAAAATGTGCACTCTGAGACTGGTCCACTACTTACTTAGTGAGTGGAAACTGCTTTATATTTGAATCAAGTATGGCTGCAAAAATACTATTAGGAAATTAGTTGCAAAAAGTTATTTAAACAGGTTAAAAATATGGTTTCCTATGAACTATAAAAAGAGATCTTTTTTCTCTCTCATAGTTCTGAAATATTTTGAAGGGGCAGATATATCTTTACATTTTGTTATTAACTAGATTTAATCAACTAACATATGCACATATTCAATTTTATATACAAAGACCAGGCGTATTTTAATGTCAATCTTTACATATTAATATACGTATTTTCTAAAGTTTTGGGGGCAAATTGAAATATATACATGCATTATATTGCATTTTCATGGTTGGAATTTCCAATTTTCTTAGGAATATACCTTTTCATTAATTTTACTTCAAATTTATATCCTTTGCTCAAAATATTTCATTTTGAAGTATAACTTATTGAGACAATAATTGTGTGTAATTTGTATTTTGGAAATTTTATTTTTATTATAAATGTAACTAAAAGGTTCTATAAATTATTCTAGATTTTTTAATTTTCCCAGATATTGAGAAATAGGCAGAAAGGTGATAACTCAAGAAACTTTCATGGTAACATGAATAAAGCTATTCTTTATTTTTCTAGAGAGTTTTCAAATGGTATCAGACATATTAGTAAAAAACACATGTTTTCAGAAAGAGAGCTGAGGAGAGCAGGGAAGCCTAGGCACCTTTTGATTCGTTGACTATAACTTTTGCTACTTGAGCCTTCATCTATCCATCTTTCATTTTTAACAGAAGAAACTCATTTTTTTACCTTTTTGAAAGGTAAAAATGCATATCTTCTAGAGTGTGTTAGTATATTTCAAAGCATAAATAAAACTTTCTTGTTTGTATGTGGGAGAAAGAGGAATCTGAAGGAGACAGAAGCAACTGGAGAAGACATTGTTAGGTAAACATGGTGGCCAGCTTTCAAGAGACAGCCCAAATACCTATCTTCTATTTCAATTAAAATAATCTGCCGGAGACCTCCATAGTGCTAGCTGCCCTCCATTCAGACTCTTCTTCTTCCCTGCCTCTTCCCCACCCACAGCTGACAAGAGAGGGTTGAGCCAGGCCTCTCAGGAGAGGCTGCTTCCCTTCTGTTGATGCATATACCCATATCGAGGCTTCCATAGAGAGTGTGGCTCAAACCTCTCCTCTTAAAAACGTGTACTGAGCTCAGGGGTGCTTGGACTGTGAGTTCTCTGTTCACTGGCCATGTCCAGTGCTGCTTTCCTGGCTGCTCCATCAGAGCAGTACACACACCAACGTGAAAGGGACATCAAACCTGCTTGAGCTCCCCATAGGCAACTTGGGAACAGCACACTTCTCCCTGGCATGGTCAGGGATTGATCTTTGGGGACTCAGGGACAGACTCACATGCCAGATCCTATCCCCCAGGACTCGATCATATTGCTTGGGGGCACAGAGGGGAGATTTGTGATCTAATCTAAGAAGGCAAGGGAGCCCACGTGGGCAGAACTGAGAGGACTGTGCAATGTGAATCTGAGCTGCAACACACTGATGGAGCACCCCTTGCTCACTGGAAGGCCACACTCTTGGCCCCGGGGTGGGAGGCTGGATGCAGAGCTTGGCTGGTTTGGGCCCTTGTCTACTGACAGACACTAGAAGAACACTGCAGGGCAGGGGAGGTGGGAAAAGAGTGAAACCCATACCCAACAGCCATATTGTGAATCTTTGATGTCCCCATCCCCAGAAGCAGACTTTCTGGCTTGGTGGGACACTTCAGCCCCTACCTGGTGGCCTGGAAGAAATTGTAATCTGTTGGTGCAAGGGCTAGTGAATACGGTGGATGACAGAGAGTTTCCAAGTCCAGCTTCTGTAGATTGAGCAGTGTTGTTTGTGGGACATGTGGTTAAGCATTGTTTTGCAAGAGGATTTTTCTGTCTCTATCAACCAATCTCAGCTACTTAATCACAAGCATCCTTATCATTTCATCCAATTGGTTGCAGTAGACATCTACTGTGATTGATTGACCAAGTTTCCTGGAGCTGTAGTGTATAATATCAGTGCTGGACCACCAAACAGACACCATTAGCTTTTTATGATGAATATTTGCTTTTGGATTATATTTCAACACTTCATCTTTATCCAACCATTCTGCTGAACATTTGCAGTTGTCAAAAAGAATCCATTTTTCATTACACGTAACAGTACAGTGTAGAAATTGCTCGCCTTTATGTTGTGACAGCAAAGGAAGGCAAGCTTCGAGAAGATTTCTCTTCTGACGCTTGTTTAGTTCATACGGTATCCATCTATCCAGCTTCTTTACCTTGCCAATTTGTTTCCAATCATCGAACATTGTTGGAATAGTAACGTCAAACTTGGCTGCTAATTCATGCATAGGTTGAGATGGATTTGCTTCTACGACAGCTTTCAGCTCATCATTATCAACCTTGGTCTCAAGTCACCCACATGGCTCATTTTCAAGATTAAAATCACCAGAATGGAACTTCTCAAAGCATCAGTGAGTACACTGCATTCATTAGCCACATCCTTCCCAAACACTTCATTGATATTTTGGGCTGTCTGTGCTACATTGCTTCCATGACAGAACTCATATTAAAAAATAACACACACAAAAAAATGTTGACTTATCCGTGGTTTCACAAAAATTGCTCTGAAAAGTTTGAAAGATAATCACAAGCCAAACTGTGCGTTTGAAAGAATGAGGATGTACCTTCACAATAAAAACAAAATAAGAAGTGTCAAAGTGAAATATCAGAGATATCAATTATCAAACTTAGTATTTAAGGAAATCAGACATTTCATACTAAATAGCCTAATATATACCTGATAAAGGGCTAATAACCAGAATTTACAAAGAACTCAAGCAAATTAGCAAGAAAAAAAAACCCTTTAAAAATGGGGCAAAAGATACGAACAGAAGATTGGCAAAAGAAGATAGAAAATGGTCAATAAATACATGAAAAAATGCTCAGAACTAATTATCAGGAAAATGCAAATTAAAACCACAGTGAGATATTACTTTACCCCAGTTAGAATGGCTTTTATTAAAAAGCGCAAAAACAATAGATACTGGCATGGATGCAGAGAGAAAGGAACCCTTGTACGCTGTTGGTGGGACTGCAAATTAATACAACTTCTATGGAAAACAGTTTGGAGATTCCTCAAAGAACTAAAAGTAGACCTATCATTTGATCCAGCAATCCCATTCCTGGGTATCTACCTACAGGAAAAGAAGTCATTTTCTCAAAAAGTCACCTGCACTCAAATGTTTATTGCAGCACAATTCGCAATTTCAAAAATTTGGAAACAGCCCAAGTGCCAATCAGTGCATGAATGGATTAACAAAATGTGGTATATGTACACCATGGTGTACTACTCAGCCATAAAAAAATGATGAATTAATGCCTTTTGCCACAATTTGGATGGAGCTGGAGACCATTATCCTAAGTGAAGTGTCTAAAGAATGGAAAAACAAACATCACGTGTACTTGCTATTAAATTGGAACTAACCAATAAACACACATGCACAGAGGGAAGTAAAACTCCATGGAAATTAAGCAGGAGTTAGGGAGGATGAGGGGATGGGTAAATACCTACCTAACAGGTAAAATGAACACTATCTTCATGAGGGTCACACTTACAGCCATTACTCAAACATTACAAAAGCAATCCATGTAACCAAAAACATTTGTACCCCCTTAATATTTTGAAATAGAAAAATTAAAGTCTGTCTTATTCAAAGACCTAACTATGCTCTTTGTTTTGAAAGCCGAGTTGAGTCCAATAGCAGTGCTGTCATCACTTATATTTCTGGTTTTGATTCATAGATTTAAGAGATTAGCAGCTTTGAGAATTTATTCATAATAATGTTCCTCCAGTTTAAGAAAGCTTCAATTTTATTTTTTCTATTTTTATTCAAAAATATACTAGAATTCTTAACAGATAAATTCATCTTATCAATTGATAAGAAATGCCTGACTAGTGAACAAAAGTTTACTAAAGAGAGTTATTCAGAGTCTTCAGGGAATTGTATTATTGATCCCAGAAGATACATTCCCTAAACTGTTATCCTTCTTAGCACTTTAAGATTCTCAACTGTGCTATTTCTTGAAGAATTATTTTTTAAACTACTCTTTCCAGGACATTACAGCTAAACCCTTGCAGGTTTCACTGTATAATTTTGGCATTTTTTTCTTTGAGTTTTTTTAATCCCACAAATCCTTCAACCTGACCTGTTAAATGAGTAACTTCTTTTTATTTCGTAATGAATAATGAGAGAATAATAGATTCTTAGAAATTTTCATCATTGTTTAAGAATGGGCATATTTATTAATCAGAAGTAAAACAAGAACAAATTCTAGTGGAAAAAAAAATGACAAAGTATGGGGCTTTTTCTATGTGATTTCCCAACTAAATTTTTGATATTTTGCCTCTCTACTGTTCACCAAAGTATTAAAATAACTCGACAATTTCAATGGCCTTGATTTTTAAACTGGGAAAACAACCACAGTAATCGTTTTGCTAGGTGTCCTATTGCTTTCCTTTTTCCGTTGAGGATTTGTTTCTGTCTTGTCTGTGTGCTGCTATAAAATCATTACATCTTGCTGAAGTCCTCAGCTACATCTTTATTCAAGTAAATGAGGTAGGAGATGCTTAGTCAATTGAGCAAGCTAATTGGCTAAAAATGTCTTGATAGCACAAGATAAGCATGTACTGAAAAAATGAGTATCTCATGTCCATTGTTAACTATATTTCTAATGGTTGACTGCATTTAAATTAAATAATTCACTCTTACAACTGCAGTTCTGCTTCCACAGTGTAGCAATATCCTTTTTACTTTCACAAAAAAACAAAATAATTAAAAACCTAAGAGAACCCCGATTTTGTTTATGGTTTAATAAAATTGTTTTCATTTCAACCAAGCTGGCATTTAAGAAGAGGGATCATTTCTTAAGATCTGGGTACATTTCTTTATGGAAACCGTTATGGAAAATGTATAAAGAAGGCTAATCTTGACAAAGATACAAAATAAATTTCTGTAAACTATTTTGACTTTATTTCCCTGATTATGTTTATAATGTTGATCACTATGTGCCTTCCTTTGTTAACTCTAGAGTCAATAGAATATTTATGAGACTATGTTTTCATAGTTTTATATGTATAGCACATATATCATAAATCCAAAACAATAGGTACGAGTACCTATTAAATACATGGGAGAAAATGGCATGTGTGTGTTTGCATGTAATCCTTAGGTTCTTTATTTGACACTAAGAAGTCATGTTCTTGAAATTAATTTGTACATTGACAGCTGATACTCAAGGGAAGTCAAATGATCAGACACAGGGTACAACGAAAGACACATTTTGTACATGTCAACAAGGCTTGGGGTTGATTATGTTTGGAATAGGGACATGGAGCTAGAGTGAAATCTTTAATAAGCACAAGTGATTTATTCATACAATGTATATTGGGAGAGGCATAGAAAACCTATAAATAAAATAATTCCCGATACTGTTAAGCTCTATGTAGACAGAAAAACATTGAGCATGCTTGAGGGAAAGGTAGTTGGCTTGGAGGAAAAAGGGGAAGAAGGACTATTTTAAATACAGATTTCAAAGGCGGCCTCCAGGTGTTTATGCAGGGTGTGTAGATACTGATTTGGAAATTGTTTAGACTGAACCTAAGACTCAGGTGACTTTCTAAGCAGGAGGAGACAAGCTATGGTAGATATTTAAACAGCAAGTAAGAGAATCCTGGGAATACTGGTGTTCAAGGGTAGTAAATTAGATTGCTGGTTTGACCAGGCATGAGACCAGGTTACAAGTTGGTCTGGTCTTGAGGTAAAAAGAGCTGCAGGGAAAATGGCAGGATAGTGAAGGACCATTAGCTGGGCTGCTAGAATGCCAAGGTCTGAGCAAAACAGCTGCAGGATAGACTAGATGCTGAGCCAGCCAGACCTTACTCCTGCCTCCTGTGCTCTCCCCTCACTTTCAGCCTCACCTGGGCCCCAGCTCTCTGGCTAACAGGATCAGACCTGGTGATCAAGGCTGCTGAGCCTGTATTGAGAAAGGAAGAGAGAGACTTGGGATTTGAAGCCAACTGATTTTTAGATCTTTTTCTTTCTGTGAAGATGTTTTATCTTTGAAGAATCAGTGTATTTGTGCAGAGAATAATTTTCTTCCAGAGACTTTTTTCCTCTTGAATTTAAAATGTACTGAGTCTTCCCCTGTGGGTTTTATTAGTACATAAAACAGGAATAATCTGAGATTCAAATTATTTAACAGAGCCTT
>CAUYRT010070549.1:0-23617 GCA_963574885.1 Lepilemur ruficaudatus | reverse complement strand
CCTCCCGCCCTCTCTCTCTCTCTCTCTCTCTCTCTCTCTCTCTCTCTCTCTCTCTCTCTCTCTCTCTCTCTCTCTCTCTCTCTCTCTCTCTCTCTCTCTCTCTCTCTCGCTCCCTCTCCCTCCCTCTCCCCCACTCTCCCCCACTCTCCCCCCACCCCCCCCTTCTCTCTCCGGCTCTCCCTCTGTGATTTCTGCACACACTGGCCACCCTGCACCTTTCATCATGAGTGGAGGATCCTGAGCCCCCACCAGAAACAGATGCTGGTGCCATGATTCTTGTACAGCCTGCAGTGAGCCCAATAAACCTCTTTTCTTCGTAAATTTCCCAGCCTTGGGTAGTCCTTTTTTTTTTCTTTGAGACAAGGTCTCTCTGTTGCACAGGCTGCCGTGCAGTGGTGCAATCATAGCTCATTGTGACCTCCAACACCTGGGCTCAAGCAGTCCTGCCGCCTCAGCCTTTTTAGTAGCTGGGACCACAGGCTCATGCCACTATTCCCGGCTACTTTTTTAATGTTTTTTTAGAGACAGGATCTCTCTGTGTTGCCCAGGCTGGTCTCAAACTCCTGGCTTCAAGCAATCCTCTGCTTCAGCCTCCTAAAATGCTGGGATTGCAGGGGTGAGCCATCTTGCCTGGCCCCAGGTACTCCTTTATAGCAAGAAACATGGACTAAGACGTTCTTATCATCATCTAGCATACTATTTCCTTTATTTATTCATGTTATTTATTGTGTCTCCCTCCCACACCCCCACTAGAATCTAAAGTTTATGAGGGCAGGGATTTTTTCTGCTTTGTTTGCTGCCATACCAACAGTACCTAGAACAGTGCCTACATGGATGAATGGGCAGGGGGCAGCCGCTGCCGCCCTCCTACAGCCTGGCCTCCTGCCCTCTGAAGGCTGCTGAGCCGACCTGTCCTTACCCTGGGACATCAGCTTCTCTAGCCAGCTGCCCAGGCCTGAGCACCAAACCCACCCATCCCAGCCCCTCCAGCCTTGTCTTTAGTCAAACTCTTGTCATCAGCTGGACCCCAGGACACAAACTCACTACTAGACAGACTGCAATGAAACCCAGGCCAGCCATGAGCTGGAACAGCCACGGCCCCTCGCCAGGGTTCTGGAGGTGGTGTGTTGCCATTAGTTGAACTCTCAATGCAGACGTCTGAACCTGGGCGCAAAGCTGACGTTCACACTCGCTGGAGCAGAAGTTGCCAAATCTTGATCGGACCCTCTGTCCCTCAGGTGCCACTGTTATCCCAAGCGTGTGTGAAACTCTCCAAACCCAATTCCTTATAATCCATTTCATTTTAAAAATGGAAAATAACACACCCCAATAACTTCAGGCTTTATGATAACATTGCTTAGACTGAGTGAGAGAGTTGTATCTTGCAATTAAACGATGAGGTATTATTATTAAAATACTGTTCCCAGAGGAAATAATAGACGTTTCTAGATTATTTGAACTTCTTGATTATTTGGGCTTCTTGCGCTCTGGGCGGTTACCAAGCCCGTATTGTGGAAAAAAAGGCTCAGAGACATGGAGGAATGTGTCCAAGGTCACACAGCTAGAAAATCTGGCAGGATTTGAATCTAGATGAGTGTGACAGGGAAGGTATAGTATTTGCCCTGGGGGACTTCGGGTGACAGCTGTCACAACCACAAGATGACACTTGCTACCTGTTTTCCCTCACTTCTGAGCAGGCTGAGCTCCTATCTGTCCCAAAGGCCCAGGCAGTGCCCAGGACATGGAGGGAAAGGAGTATGAGCTAAGTGGGGGCAGCTTAGGGCTGTCACCCACCCTCCTGCTGACTCTGGCACTGGGCTTCCTTCCTGCAAAACTTCTGCCCCCATAAAATCTCATCCTCCCCCTGCTACCTTCCCTGGGCTGTCCTGGCCTGGGCGAGCCCACCCCTTCCTCCCTCCCGGTGCCCTTGCATTCCAACATGAAATGGATGCTGGCTTTGGGCCCAGCTGGGAGAGGTGGGGAGTCTCCCTGGCCTCCGATGAGTGAGAGCGAGGCAGTCCACGAGCAGGAAATTGCCAAGTCGTTGCGCAGGGTGACGGATGACAGAGAGCAGAGGGCCCACTGGAGACGCCCCAGCCCATTAAAAACCTGACCATATAAGCTTAGGGAGTACAGATTTTTATACACAGACACAGGCACACAGACTCAAAAATAATTCCAAACCATGGAGAGAGTAACTGGTGACCGAGGCCTTCTGCAGCCGTCCTCGCCCCTTAGCCTGGCAGAAAATGAGAAAACAAGCCGCCTGGTCTCACATGGGCTCTTTATTGCTGATTCGGGGCATTCATTTTTCTTGCAAATCAGTCTTCAAGGGCAGTTTCCCAAGGTTCCCTGTGCTTTGCCGTGACATCAGTCTGTACATTCTGTTTGAAAACTGCTAAGTGTGCTGGTCCCGCCTGGGGAGGACTGGGTTTGTTTTATTTTGTCTGAGACTCGATTCCTCACCTATAAAGTGGGGATAATAACAGCCCCGACTGACAGGGTGAAATGGGTTAGTACGTATGAAACGGCAGATCTGTGCCTGGTACAGCCGAATTGCTCTAGGCATGTTTGCAATTATCGTCTGTTGTTTTTCTTTCCGATGCTCTGGGAGGACAGCCCCGACCTCGACCTGGGTCACAAACATCCTGGAGAAGTTTTGATTTGCAAGGCTCAGTTCCACCCCAGCACGCACCTGATCTCTGAACAGTTCCATGTCATCTGGCTGGCTGTCCTGGGACCTTTCTGGACGTGGATATCAGAGACAGGATGAACCCCCTCTACTAGGGACCTGGGAACTATTAATAGCAGTCTCTGTGGGGTAGCACCTGCTGGACAACTTCATAAATTCTACGTCCAGGCATCTGGGCAAACCTCCACTAATTTTTTGTGAGTGACAATGAACCTTTATGAATGTTGGTTAACAAAACCAGTTAGTATTTATTAAGGCTAACTAGGTACCAACCACCATGTCAGGCACAGTTTTATTTAATTCTTAGCCCAACCCATTTCACAGAAGGAAGAACTGAGGCAGAGAAAAGTCAAGTAACTTACCCAGTTATAAATCTTGTAAGTGGTGGTTCCCGGTTGAGTTCCAAGTGCTGTATGTTTTGGTAAATTTTTTTTTTTTTTTTTTCTGAGACAGAGTCTCACTCTGTTGCCTGGGCTAGAGTGTCGTGGCATCAGCCTAGCTCACAGCAACCTCAAACTCCTGGGTTCAAGCAATCCTTCTGCCTCAGCCTCCCGTGTAGCTGGGACTACAGCATGTGCCACCATGCCCGGTTAATTTTTTCTATATATTTTTAGTTCTGCAGCTAATTTCTTTCTATTTTTAGTAGAGACTGAGTCTCATTCTTGCTCAGGCTGGTCTTGAGCCATTCTCCTGCCTCAGTGTCCCAGAGTGCTAGGATTATAGGTGTGAGCCTAAAACAATTTTTTAAAGCTTAAAACATCCTTTGCAACATAAACATAGTACTGGAACTTCTAGCCAGCAGAGTAAGTCAAGAAAAGGAAATAAAAGGCATAGAGATTGTAAACGAAAAAAGAAAACTGTCCTTATTTGCAAACGGCACAACTGTCTATGTAGGAAGTCCTGAGGAATCTACAAAAAAGGTCCTAGAACTAGTAAATTCTGTAGGATTGCAGAATACAGGATCAACACACAAAAATTAATACTACATACTAGTAACGAACATGTGGGATCTAAAAATAATATTCTCAATGGCTCAAAAACAAAAAAAACTCAAGTATAAATATAACAAAACATATATAGAACTTATATGCCAAAAACTATAAAACATCGATTTCCTTAGAGACATACTGTTTTCATGGACTGGAAGACTGTGGTAATAAAGATGGCAATTATCCCACAAACTGATCGGTAAGTCTAACTCCTTAAAAAATTGTAGCAAGGTGTTTTGTAGATATAGACAAGATGATTCTAAAATTTATATGGAAAAGTAAAGGATCTAGACTAGCTACAACAATTTAGAAAAAGAATGAAGTGGAGAAGACACAGACTTACTACATAATCTATAGAGATCACGACAGTGTGGTACTGGCTGAGGAAGGCACAGAGATCATCAATGGAACAGAACAGAACTCAAGAACAGCCCCACACAAATAGAGCCAATTGACTTTTGAAAGGTGCTAAAGTAATTCAATTGAGGAAGAATAACTTTTTCAACAACTGGTGTTGGAACAATTGGATATTTATAGGCAAAAAAATCCACAAAAAACAAAACTTGGACCTGTAACTCTCTTACATAAAAATTAACTGACAATGGATCAGGATTTAAAATAGGAAACTACAAAACTGTCAGAAGAAAACACAGGAGAAAATCTTTGGGCTAGGTAAAGAGTTCCTGGACATGACACTTAAAGCACATTCCATATAGAAAGAAACTATTAACTTGGACATCATCACAATTAAAAACTTTGCAAAAGACATTTTTGATACCACCTAAAACAATGTCTGAAATAACATTTCAGTATATAATGCAAGCCAAACATTTCAAAAGTTATTTATTTCTTGAGGGGACCCCCCCGGGTATAGAAAGAAATTGCTCAGAAGAGCACAGAGCTGACAGTAAAGGGACACTCTTAAACTTGAAACCCAGGTTATGAAATGAACAATAGAAAACAGCAGAGCACATCACCTCCGTAACAGCTATCATAGAACAAATAATCCCAAAATGCAAAACACCCCAGCTGATACAAATTTCCTCCCTAAAAACACCCCACAAACCTAAAGAAGATTGTAAGACTTCACCACCAATGGAATTAAATTGTCACAAACAAGCTCTAATAATGACTAAATGCCTTGAATAAGAAATACAAACACTAAGAAATAAAAAGACTCAGACTAAAACCAAAAGGATGGAAAAAGGTATACTAAGCTAGCAAAAAAAGCAAGAACTACTAGTAATACTAGAGATAAAGATCATTTATTAATGATAAGGGGTCAGTTAAACAAGGACATGACAATCCTAAATATGTATGCACCTAAAAATGCAGCTTCAAAAAATAAACTTCAGCAAAACTGATAGAACCAAAACGACAGACAGAAATTTCCAGTTTTGGTTAAAGACTTCAACACTTTGGAACATGTAGAAAGTAAGTCAGTATGGATGTAGAAGACCTAAACGCCACCATTAAATAACTTGATCTAATATAAGCAGTACTCAGAAGGAAATGTGTAACAATAAATGTTTATTTTAGGAAAAAACAACCTCAACCCCATAATCTAAGCTTCCACTTTATTATAATCCAAGAAAATGTTCCAGAAATCAAGAAGACCTGAATCTACACATTAAAAGGACTCACTGGAAAGACATGGGAAGATTGATTCTGACATGTATCTAAGTGAAAATACTGGACTTGTAAACTTTCAGGGAGTCTAAGCAAAATGATTAAATAAACTTACAAGAGCAAGATAATTAGACAGGTAACAGATTTCTCAAAAACATACAAAGCAAGTCAATACTAGGAGTCATTTTCAACAAGTTTTAAAGAGACCAAAAACTATAGAAGAAGACAGTGTAAGAGCCTCATGACATCGGATTTGGCAATGATCTTCAATAAGATACCAAAAGCACAGGCAATGAACGTTAAAACAGATAAAGTGGACTATACCGAAATTAAAAACTTTTGTGCAAAGAACACAATCAAAAGAGTGAAAAGGCAACCCATGAATGAGAGAAAATATATGCAAATCATATATCTGATATATATATAAAGAATATATGAAGAACTATAATTCAACAATGACAACAAAATAACCTGATTAAAAACGGGCAAAGGACCTGAATACACTTCTCTAAAGAAGATATACAAATGGCTAAGAAGCATATGAAAAGATGCTCCACATCACTAATCATTAAGGAAATGCATATTATTACCTTACACCCATTAGGATGGCTGCTATAAAAAGAAATGCCCCAAACCACCACCACCAGCAGAAAATAAAATGCTGGCAAGGATATGGACAAATTAGAGAGAACCTTTGTGCACTGACGGTGGGAATGATGTAAAATGGTATAGCCACAATGGAAAACAGTATGGTGCTTCTTAAAAAATTAAAAATAGAATTACCACATGACTCAGCAATCCAATTTCTGGGTATATATCCCAAAGAATTGAAAACAGGGTCTGAAAGAGGTAACCATATACCTATGCTCACAGCAGCATGATTCATAATAGCCAAAAGATGGAAGCCACCCAAGTATCCATCAATGCATGAATGGATAAACAAAATATGGTATATATGAATATTACTCAGCATTAAAAAGGAAGGAGATTCTGACACATGCTACAATATGGATGAACTTTGTTTCACTTTATGCTAAGAAATGAAAAAGACAAAGAAGCCAGACACAAAAGGATAAAAAAATATATCACTTCACTTATATGAGGTATCTTGAGTAGTCAAACTCATAGAAACATAAAGTAGAATGGTGGTTGCCAGTAGGTGAGGAGAAGGGGAAATGGGAAATTCTTATGTACTGGATATAGAGTGTCAGTTTTCCAAGATGAAGAAGTTCTAGAAACCTGTTGGGCAACAATGTGAATATACTTAACACTATTGAACTGCACACGTTAAAATGATAAATTATATGTTATGTGTATTTTACCAGTTAAAATTTTTTTTAAATTGAAAGAAAGCAAATCAAGGATTTTATATCCAGCCACACAATCCTTAATAATAATAATAATAGTTCTGAATGTGCCTTTCCAGAACTACCTACCAGAGGATGATCTTTATCCAACTAAGACTTGACTGGGGAAACTTGGGCAAAGGGATTAATGGTGAACATTTCATATAATTTAACAGTGAGCTAGAGAAACTCTGGTGGCGGGGACCCAGAAATCAGTACTTTTTAGTTTCCCAGATGCTTCCAAAGTATAGCCAAGATTTAGAAACACTTGTAGTTCCTTCTTCTACTTTAATTTACTGCAGCTCTTATTCAATTTCATTCTGTTTGGCAGTGTGCAAGTATTTGTTTTTGTCTGTGTTCCCACTGCCCTATGATGTCATAACAGGGACATTTCTATTTCAATAGCAACAAAATCCTATAAAGATGATGATTGTGTAGAAAATACATGGGCCACAGGGGCAGAAAGACCTGGGTTTGAATCCCTGGCTCTGCTACTTACTATGTGGCTATTAGTGAGAGTCGTTTATCTGAATCAATTCCTACTATGCAAGATGCAGGTAATATCCTCTATTCACTATGGCTTTTTATTACAAATAGGTACCCAATAACTGAGAGCTATTACTGTTAATAAAGAAAAATATTACAGGAAATGTTTGTTCCAATAAATTAAATAAAAGCACTCAAAATATGCTTGGAATATACAAACAGATGTTATAAATTCTATGGTAAAAGCATGTGGAAGGCTAGAAATCCCATACCTGCTCCCCAGGCTGTTGAGGACTAGAAGCTGTGGGCTGCTGAGGTTGTTGCGGTGTGAACTGAGACAGCTGCTGTTGCTGCTGCTGCAGGGTGTTAAAAATGAGTGAACCACCTGGAAGCTATTAAGAGTTTCAACAAGAGTTAACCAATTTTATAACCAATTAACCACCACTATTTTTATATGAAATATTTATATTTCTTTATTCCACAAATAGTTTTGGAGCATTTACTATGTGTCAGGTACTATTCGAGTCACTGAGCAAATAGGTAAACAAAACCCAAAACATATTGCCTGCCCTTAAAAAAATATCTATTTAGAAACAATTTTTACATGCTATCACTTTGGGCTCCCAAATGTTAATACTCTCGAACACAAACCTTTCTGCTTCAATCGTTGAACAGCTAGCCAGATTTACATACTATTTTTTATTTCACTCTTCTCATATATCAATACAAAAGAGTATTAAATACATTAGAAAGTAAAAACAAACTTGCGAATCAGAAATGTATACTAAGAAAACCTATCCTCCAAAATCTGTTCTAGCTTTGCCAAAAATCTAGAAATGCAGGAGTTTCTATATAACATAGTGAGGAATTCTGAAGCTGAAAAGAAAGTACATTAGATGTCTGTATTGTTTGGAGACCATTATCTCTTCTGTCATTGTGAATCAAAATTGAATCAAATTAAAGAAAAAAAAATGTTTAAGAAGCATCTAGAAACTTCAGGTTAATAATTAAAACAATGCTTTCCAAATGAACCAGAAAGAAATAGCTTTTTCATTTTAAGTTATAGAGATTTAAGTTATAAGTACGTTGAGGTCCTTAGGAGAATGTCCAAGAAAATACCAGCTATACAGCTTAGACCTGTATAAGCATTTTTGGGTCAAAATATCTATATTCTGCACAGCTCACTGTTAGGTAAATTTAGACATAGCACAGATAAACTGTCCCTTCCTCAATCAGTAGATGGTAAATGTAGAAAAATATAATAAATTCATAAGGTGGCCTTGTCCTTATTTCTTATTATCAGGGCTAAGACTGATCCTTGAGAGAAACTCCAATATTAATATGCAAGAAAACAGACCAAAAAAACCAATGTGATCTGCGGTCTTGCCCATATTGTAAGTATATTGTTCTGCAATTACTATCTATGGATACGGACACTGTTTGCATCTTATATAAGAAATAAGTTTTAAGTGTTAGCTCTAACGAATTTCTCAATTGTTATTCCTAAATACCAGGTTGGTTGATCTGTTTGTTCCCAACAATCCATAGTTCTACCATTTCATATCTTCAGATCTTTACATTCATGTCTATCTTTAAGTTCTCTATGTAACTCCATCCATTTTCCAAACAACTAGCTTAATACCTTATTATTTCTTTAAATTAAAGGAATTTGCACATAACCCAGAATATGGCAAATTTACATGTTATAAAATCTCCATCTTCTACCCCATGAATGTGTTGACACTGATAACATATATAAGAAAAGCAAAGCCTCATCATTAGATACATATTATAATCCAACAATCATTTACCGAATGATTATTAGGTGCCTGCCACTATGTTAAGAAATCATACTCTCAAGAAAAGAATACATACTTATTTTTAAAATCTCTATTCAAGCATAAAATCTACTGCAACTAACAGTGTTACATAAAATTATCCGTTGGGAGAGCAATTATTTTATAAGTATATCCACTATTGTAGGCAAGTATCCTCCTTGGAAGGTGTCTATTCTCCCCAGTGGAACAGCTAGTTGATTAAGCAGGGCTGCTAGAGCCAACGAAAGTGTGGTATATGGAATGCTGATTCTTCCTCTGTATCTACCCAACCACATAAAGGAAATGACAGTAACCATACCCTTAGAAGATTCTGACCATAACTCAAAATTTCAAATGCTGACATATACAGATATACATTTTTTAGAAAAAAATCAAAGTATAAAAACTTTAATTAAAAGCAGTGTTTCAGGTTTACCTGGAGTAGATTTAAAGGTCTGAGACTTGAAGTATTTTTTAAACCAAATGGAACACCTGTTAAATAAAACTCATGGTTATAACAGAATTGAAACTTTATTACATATGAAAATAACATATACTTAGTATATTTAAGTACATTTTATATACTCTCTGCACAGATATGCTTATTTTCCACACTTTTAAAATATCTTAAAAACAATAAACCATTTTCTTCAATATTTATCAATACTGAGATTTTACTCAAAGACGTGGAGCACCAGATGTACATTATATTCTGTATCTCAGAAACTGAGACTTCTTTTCACTATTCTGACTGCTGGCTAAACAAAGAATAAGCTAGAATTATTAGGACACGATGAATATAATAAAACTCACTGTTGTGCAACTACATTTCAGGTACGGGAATCTATTTACATTTCTCAGCACTACATAGTATACTATAAAACTTCTAAGAAGTGGTGTGTTCTATGCTTTGTTTTTTAACTACAGATGCCAATATTCAGAATGCTAAAGAATATTGAATTGTATGTGTTAAGGATCAAAACCCAAAGTCAGGAAATAGTGCTCTGTTAATTCTGACCTTATTCCTAAAAATCTGTGATGCAACACAGAGCATATTGTAAAGCTGGGGGTGAAAAACTTTTTCAGTACAGTCCCAGAATGCAGGCTTTGTGGGCCACATGGGGTGGGGAACCTGAGGCCTTGGGGCCACATGTGGCCTTGTGGATCCTCGAGTGCAGCCTTTTGATTGAATCCAAATTTTATAGAACACATTCTTTTAATAAAGGGATTTGTTTTGTGAAGCTTGAATTTGGTTGAGGGGCTGGGCCACACTTAGGGATCTGGAGGGTCACAAGTGGCGTTGAGGCTACAGGTTCCCCACCCCTGCCAGGTGACCCTGGTCTTAAAGTATATTTCACTCATTAACAAAATATATATCTAGTCTTCTCTATCAGATAATTTTATTAAAAGAAAAAGATGTGAGGCAAGAAATTCACATGTGATATTGCTGAACCCTTGTTTAAAAAATTGAAAAATATAATCAGATTGAAATATGATTAAATTGATATTCCTTAGGACAAATTCTTATAAAAAATGGCTCAACTCCCTTTTAAACTATTAATAGATGACATGTGTATGATGTTTTCTAGCTTACCAAAGGCACTTTTATACTTCATTTATCTCTCTTAAGCACCAACTGAAGATATTTTTACTCCCATTTGAGAGTAAATGAAACTGAAGTTAAGGTAGAAAAATTAAGTGACTTCTCTAAGGCCCCACAGTTTACAACTGAAGCCATGTGTAACTGGTACAAGTGGTAGAGTTACATATAAATGTAAATACCCTAAATTCAAGATTTGATTCTATTTCCAGGGCTTTTGCCAACAGAGCACATTTAACATTTATGCTTGTTAAAATAAGAACATTAGCTAGATGTAGTAAATCATAACATGTTAACATGTTTCATTATATGCTTTGGGTTCTCTTTCTTATAATTCATAGAAAATTTGTTTGTTTGTTTTCATTTGTTTGTTTGAAGGAAGGCCTCACTGTCACCTAGGCTGAAGTGCAATGGTGTGATCACAGCTCATTGCAGCCTCAAACTCCTGGCTCAAGTGATCCTCTGACTTCAGCCTCCCAAGTAGCCAGGAATACAAGTGTGCACCACCATGCCCGGCTAATTTTTAAGTTTTGTATTTTGTAGAGACAGGGCCTCACTATGTTGCCTAGGCTGGTCTCAAATTCCTGGCCTCTAGCAATCCTCCCACTTCAGCCTCTCAAAGTCCTGAGATTGTAGGTATGAACCACTGCCTGCAGCCCATAGAAAGTTTTTGATAATTTTTTCCTATCATGTTGTTTATACTATTAAATTTTTCCTCAGTAGTAAGAAATTAAATTGTTCCAAGATATCACAATGTATTCTTTTAAAGAACATCAAAAAAAAAAACAGCAAAAGTGGTTATTATTTTGTAGTAATAACGCTTATGTCTCAGGTACAGTAAACACATCATCTGCATTTATTCATTTAATCCTCAAAACTATGAGTTATTATCCCTATCCCCATTTTATTTGCAAAAAAAGGAAGCACAAAGGGAACTTTCCCAAGATTACACAAATAGTGAGTTGCACAACTGGGATTTTAACTGACGCAATCCGGGTCTAGAATCTAGGCTTTTAACTGCCATGCTGTGTTGCCTCTCCTGCATGATGTACATTTTTCAAATACATTTTTTTTCCCCTGGAACATGACTATACTAACAACAATAAGGCTACAAAAATTAATTTTACTACTATGTTTGGAAAGCAAAAGATAATTTGCACAGACTCACAGGCTTACCAAGCTTCTTCACAGAAGCTGACTCCTAGATGGTTTTTGATTCAAATATCAGAATTTTAAAGGCTTTTGAAATTAAATACCTGAGATATAATACTTCATAAAATAATGATATTAAATGCATTTAGTAATACCCTTCAAATAACATTTTTATTTTAGAATGTACTTTACTTTTTTAGAGGTTATTATTTCCAATATTCTGACCTGCTTGAGAAGCTGCCTGCATCACACTGGGCAATGCATTTGGTAGCAGACCTCCTGAGGGTAGAAGTCCGCTCAGGTTTATTCCTGCAGGAGTTATGGCACCAGTGTTACAGCCCAGCATGGGGTTTGAACCACTCATCAAAGCCTGGGCCCCACTGCAGGAGAATAAAACAAAGCATTAAACTTCCACCGTAAAAGGAAAAATAAGTAACACAGTTCCTTGGATTAAAAACAAACAAACTACTGAACAAACACAATTAGTTATTTCTGCCTTAAATATCAATTGCTAGGCTCAGTTTCATCTTAATGCCAAAAAGTGACAGCAAGTTGGCTAAAACGAAGTACTGAGTATTTATTTACCAAGGTTTAAAATGTAATTTGGGAAAGTAAAGTGTTAACCAAAGAACTAAAAGATGGTAACACAGATGGTAAACAGAAAAATCCAAGCTGCTGTCAATGTGAAGTATCATCTCAGTGCACTTAATAGATATGTTATATAAAATTAAAACATACACGTCAGGCAGCTTCTGTCCATATCTAAACTATTCTCTTTCAGTTTGTGTAACATGCAATTTGTTCTTAATTTTAAATAAGAATTTATTTAGATTGGTGAGAATATCTTAAAACAAAAAACAAACAAACAAAAAAAACTAGGACATCAATGCAAACTTACCAAACAGAGCCCACTACATTGATGAAGTTAAGTCCAGAAGAGTTTGCCATGACCTGGGTGGCCGTAGTTCCTGTAGTTATAGATGTTACCATGGTGGAAAGAGGAATGGTCGTTACAGGCATTGCCTGGCTCAGAGACCTTTGCTGCTGAGCAAACTGAGTTAACAAAGTGGGCTGAGGGGTGAAGCCTGAGTCTTGGGGAGTAGGGGTGGCTGAAGGGGTACTAGGAGTTGAGCTCTGAGCATCAGGAGGGTGTGGGGTCGATGAAGGGGTTGGTGTAGGAGTAGATGGCTTAGGAGTTCCAGATCCTGCTCATTGAGAAAAATAAAAATTGCTAGTTTGTTATAAATGGCCAGTCCTTTTTCAAATAAGGTTAATGGAATCTTACTTAGCACTGACAATTTGTTCCAGTTTTTTTTATAAGCAGTTAACTGCAAGTGTTAATTTCTACGCATGATACATGAGTGTTGTTACACTCAATTACAATTAAGGATGCAGTATATCACCTAAAAATCCCATTAGAGATGCTATTACCGTAACAGTAAAATTATACATTTGTATTCTACCACAATACCCATTTAAAAGTTGGTTTCCTACATGCTGCCTTTAGCCTAAAAAGTTCAAAAGTAATTCAAAGTAATTTGTTATTTACGATTTTACTAATTCAAGACTTCATTTAAAAATACTGCTTATTTAGTGTAACAGTCTGAGATAAACTATGAACATATTTAATAAATTACATGTGCTTAACAATCATATTTGGCACCTAAATATACATGTTTAATTCCTAACACATCAAAGTTTATCCTAACAAACAATTTACAAAAAACAGTAATAAAGCAAATATTCGATAGATAATACTGCATCTTTAACAGTAACTGTGTACTTCTGTTTAAATGTAGAATGTATAGAAAATCTGTTGTGAATGAAGTATGCACAGTTTATCAATTTTTAAAAAAAAACAAAAACAAAAAACAAAAACCAAAAAAATAAAACCAAAAGCTCTTGAGGTGTTTTCTTTTTTAGCTTTCATGTCCTGCAGAAAGAAAGGAAAGAAATGTGAATGTCCAGAAGCTGTCACTCAACCCTTACTTAAAGTAACAACTGTGTGCAGATTACCATAATCCATACCCACAACATAAGAAGTGTGAATAAGACTTTCAGAAAATTTATATATTTTTCTTTGTGCAAAACAAGAAGGCAGAAAAATTACACCTTTTGAGCTATCAAGATGAAGATGTTTATATCTAATGCGAAGACCACCCTATCACTGTGCAGTGTACTAAAACTTTCAGCACACATTAGTTATCTACAAAAAATCTAAAAAACTGGAATGCTTTTTTCCCCCACATTGGTACCTAAAATATTCAAATATTTACTAATTTGAAGAAATTCTCCCCAACTAATGCTAGCATTCTTGTATAACTCTTCTTGATGTTTTTTTTTAAAAAAAGTATTCAGTAGTAAAAATTACATTTTAATATCTTCAGAATAATGCTTTATGATCATCATCACATTTAGTAACTGACAACAATTTATAAAAGAGTGTAGGAGTGTTTTTGAAATACTGGTTTTCAGTTTATTGTATCACCACCTTGGAACTAGTTGGCTTCTTACATTTACAAAGATAGGACCTGCAGCAACAACTCTTATGACATTTTTTGCACATCAGCCACATAGTTTACATAAAATGTAAAATGATCCTAGGGTACACTGGGATAAAAAATATTTTGAAATCTTACTGCCACATGTAACTACCAGATTATTGTTTTAAGGAGATGTGTAGGTTGCAAGTCTATAAGAAAGGTATACACAGAGTGCATACATAGATACAGAAAAACAAGTACAATTACAATAAAGACATAATACATACAATCAACAAGAGCTCTGCCTGAAGCTTCTCGCAACTTATACATTTTGGGTACACAGTACATTCAGATTTCACTAATTCACAGGTCGGAAAAAAGCTGTCTTAAGAAACACTAATGCAAAAGCTTATGAGGACTTAATGAAGAATTTAAGTTATGACTCACTTTGTGATGAGCTGGCAGGTGACAGGGCAGCTGGAGAAAGCATGCTAACTTGATTGAGATCCACAGATGACTTCCGAGAAAGACTTGGTGGCTTGGAAGAAGGAGGAGGAGTCGGAGATTTAAGAAAGCTGCTTGCCTGTTGTGGTGTAAAATAGTTACCTAGAAGAAGAATATAAATTATTTTCTAGGTTATTATTCAAATTTCTATGAATTGCAGAAATGAAAACAGGGGCAAAGTTTTAAAAAGAGTTTACTATTGTATAATATCTCTTACCCTACATTATTAAAAAACTGAGAAATGTAATACCTGAGGAACTATTTCCTGAGCTTGAGGGAAGTTTGATGGGTGGGGGTCGATGTTTTACTCCCTTCCCCAACACTGAAGACTGAACTGACACGGTCTCAGGCTGCTAAAAGACAAGCATACTTGTTAAATACCACTAAAATTCCCAGATGAAAACACATAATTTATAACTGCAAAATACTGTTAGTGGTTATAGATTGCATATTATTACAGAGGAACATAATTTCACATGAGACTCACAAAATATATTATAGAAAATACAAAGGATGAGAAGATTACTGAGTAATAGGGTGGGCAGAAAGAATTCGAGAGAGAAGGGCAGAGTAAGACGAACGCAAAGTTCCCACCCTTCTATGCCTATCTTTTCCAGGAAAATAACAACTATTGAAGCCAGATGACTAGAACATGGGTGTTCATTACACTTTTCTACCTTAGTGGACATTGAAAAATTTCTATTACAAAAAGTTAAATAAAAAAAAGTTAAAAGTAAAAATAAAAATAAATACCCCCAACTCTCAAAAAATGATCCTTAACATTTCTCAGATTCGTTGAGAAACAATCAGACACAAAAAAGTAATAGTAATAAACACACTTCTGTTTCTTTCCCTGGAGAAAGTTGACTCAGACTGGCTGAGCCACTGGAGCTATGTGACATCTTGACTGGACATTTGGCTTCGTTCTGGACCAATTCCTGGTACTGATTAACTACCCTGAAATATTAAGGAAAAATGGGTAAAGATTAGCTAACCCTGTTTTAAACACAAATTTATTATATAGGAAATAATGACTTAACCAGAAAAAATGTTCCATGAAAATTAACACAAAAATTTATATTAGGCAATTTATCTTTATGTTTAACACACATTTTTCTAACTTTTTCAATGACAAGCTAATGTTTAAAACATTTTGCTAGATAACAGCCTGAAGATATACTTTCAATATCTTATTTCTAATACAGAAATTTCAGGGATTATTTAACTAATAAGCAGCCAAAGAAAATATTGCCTTTCTCTTAGATTCTGAGTAATGTATTACCTAGAAATCATCTTCCTTCGCTACAGTAGATATGTCTAAGTTTTTACATTTAAAACAAAACTGTATTTTAAGTATTATTATTTTGTTTTCTTAATTCTATGAAAAAATATCCTAGGTTATTAAGAACATAGGAAAAATGCAGTTAGTCCCCCAAATCTCATTTTATGAAAACAACCATTCTTAATAGTTTGGTTATCACACCCTTTCAAACATTTTCCCAGAATCAATAGGTTTTTCAAGTTGGAAAGAACCCTAAAGATTCTAATTTTACAGCTGAGGCCCATAAATATTAAATGGTGTATATCTGACCAGTTAATGGCAAAACTAAAATCAAAGTTTGTGACTCCTAATGGAGCACTCTCTATCTTACAGGGGTGAAAAATTTTTCAAATTCTTTCTGAACAAAAATAAAGATGCAAATATTTTTACCTCTCAGCATCAGTCTTTGATCCAATAATAAACCTAAAATGTTTAAAAAAAAAAAGAGAGAGAGACATTTTAGGTAAGAGTTGTCTTAAGAAGCTCTGGAATTACTTTTGAAGTCCTCCATATTTTAGTCACAGTAATTTTATAAATTGATATAAAATCTACCAAGCTATTATGTAAAAAAATTTAAAAATACATCTAAACTTATGAAGCAATGACCAAGTTTTGCATGCATTATGAAATAAGCATGTGAATAATTTAGCAGATTTAACTTAAGGGAGATTTATTTTGGCCAAAATTTACCTATTAGAATGTAAGTCTGGGCTGAAACTTAAAAAGTGCTATATATACTCTTACAAGTGTTGGCTCTACAGCAAAATCACTGAACTACCATGTACAAGGCCTTGGCCTTCCTCTCGCTTTAATCTTTGATTTTAGAAGTTATTATATATGTTCACATAACAGGACCTTAGAATATATTTCAGACAAGGACGATAGTTTATCACCAATTCAAATAAAATATCTCTACCAAGTCTTTTTAAAGAGTTTCACATTTATATGATTTCCTAACAGATTAAAATAGTGAGTTTGTTTATTTTTTAATTACCAATTTGAATGATCATCTGTGGAGGAGCTGAAATATAAAATGTAAAAAAAAAAAAACTTGGTTAATGCAGCTCAAACTTTAAGTTCAGAGTTTTTAAATAAAGTGTTTTATAAATAGGGAAGAATGACTGGAAGATAATAAATGCAGCATTTTTGCAGCGTCTCTGATATAAAGGCAAACATTTCAATTAGCTTCCTGTCGAGCAAGTTTAATCAGTTTGCTTTTTGGACTTATTTTTTTTCATGAGAGAACCTGTATTGTAGAAAAGTTAATAAATTTAAAATGACCAATGTATGTCTTTAAGTGAAAGATTTTTTAAAATATAAGTAATCAAAATACCTGATCGTTGTATACAAAAATAAAAACTGGTAATGTGCAAAAATCAGCTAAGGATTCCCTGACTGCTACTATTTCCTCTCATCGATTTTTATCTAGGTATGGGTGAGGTTACTCTTTAAATTTGCATTTCTACTATAGTTTCAATTAGTATTTTGTGTAAGTAAACGCTTTACAAACAATTTAATGTAAACCTGATTCCTGCCCTTTTCTCCTGAGCTCCTTTTCCCCCCCTTCTTTTCAAAACAGCATCAAATTGATTAGAAAACAAAACTAATAATTAAAAACAAAATGCTGATATTCTGTACTAAATACATATAATTGATATTTTTGGAAGATCAACTATATATATTTCCAGAGCCAATAACGATATTATGCACTGAGCCTGTCTCCTTACACACAGTGGTGAAATACCAATGATCTCTTAACATTTATAGCAAACTTGCTTGCCATTTAAATATAATTGCCTGAATACTTCATGCTTACAGAGAGGTTAAAGCCATAAATGCCATAAATATACCAACAAGGATATCACAGGGATATCCTTCAAAGCAAGAATAACAATAATTATACCAATGGGCTTTTTTTAAAAAAAGGAATTATATTTTAAATAACTCTTGGACAACATGGCATATGATTTAAGCTTACATAGGTACACTGCCAAATCTAACGGGTATGTTTACCAAATGAATGCCCAAAGGAAAATTTTTATTCATTAATGGTTCATCAGTAGTTGCTAGATAAATTCTGGATGTCTGAGTTTATCGGTTAGAAGTATTTAACAGAACTCACTGTGATGGAGACATCTGGCTGTCACTTTCTTCATCTGCTTTACATGGCTGTATTTTACCATAGTAAAGTGGATCACCAAGTGACTGCAAGATGGTCAGCTTTGTTTTCTGATATTGACTGCCAGCTTCACATTCAAATACATATTCATCTTTTACATCCTGAAAAAGACAGAGCATCCCAAATAAATACCTTCTCAAGTAAGCAAGCAATCAGCATTGGTAAAAATTAGGAATAAATTACAAACTTATATATGACAGTACAAAGACATGGCCCTTGGGCTACAAAGATGTTTATGACCGCCTCAGAGAATAAAGCACGGGATAGTTTTTTTAAATGTATACACACTAAACATGCATCTAATAAAGCATTAACATATACTATGAAGTATAAACATATGTAACAACATTAATATCTCATTAAATACATTATTATACATATTAAAATATGTGTTGGAAATCCCAACAGTAAACATTTATTGAACATTGTTCTCAGCACTCGACAAGTACTGCCTCATAATCTTCACCACATTGTGATGATCTATACTGTTATTATTTCCATATCAGAGGTGAGGGAACTGAGCAGAGAGGTTAAGTGACTTCACTGGGGTCAAACAAGGAGCCAGCAGTCCATCCCCCAGCTGGTGCCCCTGACCCTCATGCTATCCCACCCCTTCATGCTCAGCAGGGCTATACAGGATTCGTTTTTACATGGTACTTTGGAAGAGTTCCAATGGTGTTTTTTCTTTTTTTTCCTTTTTTTTAGCTAATCAAGCTTGAGAGAAATATAGAATTTCATACTGGAAATATGAATTGAAAATATTAAATAAGAAGATAAAATTTTCAAAAGCAGATGTTTCTATTTGTCTGCTTCTGCTATCATACATAAAAAACATCTCTCATCATTTCACTCCTAGGGTTCACCTAATTTAACATATTATGACTATTTCTCCCTTTAAAAGAAGTTACTATTATAATTAGGGAAACTTATACAGAACATCTCTGTTAAGAGACATCCTTAGAAGAATTTACTAATTTGAAATAGAAAACAAATCAGAACTACCTATATGCTGTTCTGCATTAAAACTGCTCTTTAAAACAGAAACCATACTTTTATTTTAAAAAAAAGTTATTCCTTCTTATAATTCACTGAGCCCCCAGAAAATCCTTTTTAAAAAAGGCCCTAAACTATCTTTATGTTTAACAATAAATTCAAATTCCAGATTAGAAATAGCATCATTAGAAACATAGGCAATGATCTTACATGGGCTGGCCAGACTGTTGGTTGTGAGTCATCAGATTTGATAGACTTTTCTACTTTAGCATATTTCTCCACCTAAACAATCAAATCAAGAGACACCAGATAAAATGGAATTAGTATTCTAACCAAAGAGAACAACATAAGTAACTCAATAATACAGTATACTTATTAGCACAAGAATTCTTGAATCACTAATATCACCAACCACTTATGCTTAAGTTTAAAACTCTTCTGGTATATTCAGTTAAAACAACTTTAAAATAGCAGAGACTGGGAAGGCTGAATAGGAGTGGGGAGAAGCAGGTTAAATGGTACAAACACAGAGTAAAATAAAAGGAATAAATTCAAGGTTTGATAACAGAATGGGATGGCTACACTTTAAAAAATGTAATGCATTCGAGTGATAGACACCCTGAACACCCTGATTTGATCACTACTACACACTATGTACATGTAACAAAATTTCACATGTACCCCATAAATTTGCACAAATTAAAAAAAAGAATCATCTAAAAAAAACACCCGATATATTATTTGAAATTTAGGTTATTTGTATTTTTAGCTATAAGAAACACTATACTAAAACCATCCTTATACAAATATATTTGTATGCATCTTTAATTATTTCCCTAAAATAAAGTCCTAGAAGTTCAAAAAATAAAACTTTAATAATAAACAAAACTAAATAAATAAATGTAATAAACACAGCTGGCTTTTCTGGATGGTGCCTCTTTTTTGTTTTTCCCCATAAGCTGACATCACATTTGTCCCTTAGAGCTCTTCCGTTAGGAAAATTAGAATGTCAGAGATACAAGAATCAAGATCTTTTCCTTTTGGCAAAGTTTTTAACGGAACATTAACTGTCATGTAACAGTAGGAACAAAACTGAAGGAGACTCGGGAAGATATAACATTAAAGTTGATAAAATTTTTTTTAATGTTTTCCACTTTCTAGTCAGATTTCAGCCATTTATTTCATATGTCCTACGCATCTCTATGAATCAAACGTTGTAATCAAATTTATGATCATTGGTAACCATGATCTTAAGAGTATTTTAGACTCATCTGGGCACCTGTAAAAAAATACAGAATTTTATGTCTTACCCCCTGGAGACCATGACTAAGTAAGCAGGTCTTAAGTGAGGCTTGAAATCTATGTTTAACTGATATGCTAGGTGGTTCTTTATAGAGGCAGACTGAGAAACTTGTATTAGGGCCTTGCCACTCAAAGTGTGGTCTGTGGACTCCATCCAGCACCACGTAACCTGGGAAATGTGAGAACTGCAGCATCTCAGGACTCAGACCAGACTTGCAGAATGGGAATCTATAATTGAACAAGCTCTCCAGGTGATCTGTACGTATGTTAAAGTTTTGGAAGTACTACTTTAGATATCCAGCCTGCCCTCCAAAGCTAAATTCTACCTTTCAGTATTTATACTATACTTCTATTCTCAGGCTATATTCCCTGAGGAGCAGCACGTAAGCTACCAAAAAACCTTGAGTGGTATATACAGTCTATTGATGTTTTTGGCTTTGAGCTTTGTGTAACTTTTTTAAAGTTATAGCTAGTAAGAATATTGCATGGGCTAGCCTGGAAAAGGTACAAGAAACAACAATCTGTGAAAATAACTAAATAATTATCAAGAGTTGCATGAATAATAAATAAGAACACAGGAGAAAGAAAACAGGAAAATAAATTATACAACCTCTCATCAGAATATCTCTCTCCTGTATCCAAACATTTATATAGTTCATGCATATTATGGATCAGTAAAGAATACCACCCAAGGTTCCTAATCTTGGTTCCAGTATTATTAATCTTTGAAATTAACCAGTTTGAGGAAAGAAGCATTATTAGGAAATTATGAGGAAATATTACACAAAGAAAAAAGGAGCATTTCATGCATATTATGTAATACATATCATATTATTTTTTTGTTTACCATTCCTGCTCTAAACACAGTAAGATTAAAGAGTTACGATGTTCTTACATAACTTAATGTGAAAGAAGAATATATAGCTTCCAAAAACGACCAACTGATTTTTTGAGAAAAGCCATTTTGTTTTCAAAAGACTTAAGTTTGTTTTCTCAAAGTATAAACTACCTAATAGTAAAACTTAGGAATTTTATCCAAAAATTCATGAACTGACTCACATCCACTTCGGAAGGTATGGCCAAATTACAGGGACTCCGTTTCCACATATCTACACACTGAAAAATTAAAAACAGTACAAATATACCAAATATTAAAAATAAGGCAAGCTTTTTGGTGTAATAATAAGCTTCATTTAAAAAATATATACTTACATTTCCTGCTTTAGAAATTTTGAGGTCATAATGCTGACCTGCTTTTCTTTCCTTCCTTTTTTGTAAGAAATCAAGTAATCTCAGCTGAGGAGGAGGTGGACAATGAGACAGATCCTGCTGCCGATTCAGAGAGGACCTGGAATATCTCTTAAAACACCTGAAATATTAAGAAATTTGAACTAAACAAAGTTAATAAAAGACACTCATATATGTGGATTTAAACTAATACACACTGAGTATGTAATTAAATCACAAATGTTTATAGAACACTACATGCCAAACAATGTCCTAAACACACTAGTGAAACAAAATTCCTACCACCAAGAAGCTGACAGTTCAGAGGGGGAAGAAACATTCACAAGTAAGCAGATATGATAATTTAAGATTTCAGATAGCAATAAGTGGTAAGAGAACACAGTATTTCAGTAAGGGATAGGGAGGACAACATTAGGGAAGGGAAGAGAAGGAAGGAAAGAACTCTGATGAAATCACATGTGAGCCCAGACAGGAATGATAAGAAGAAACTAACTATGGAAAGACTGGGGTTGGGGGTTAGGGGAGACAATTCCTGGTATCCATCCAATATAGGCATGTGAGACTCTGAAATTGCCACTCCATTCTAACAAGTAAAATGCTGAATAAACTGAAAAACTAACAATTCTTAGATCCATCAAAGATATGGAGTCATAGGGCAAACCACTGCCCCTAAATCTGGAGAGATCACCAGGTAAATGTAGACCATTGTGGCTTGCTGGACCAGAAACTTTTAAGTACAAATGTCTTCAGGAACAAGTGCCAAGTAGGGGAACCTGAGGCATAACATGAATTGCTAAAGGCTCAGCATGGACAAGTCTCAGATTAAAAACTCCAGAGGGACCCAGACACCAGGAGCCCACACATTTTTGTGAGTTTTACCTCCAGGAGCTTGAAGAGGTTCTCACAATGAATACTGGAGAAAAATCCCCATGGGGGACAGTGGAGTGGCGTGTGAAGAGGTACCATTTTGAAAGATCAGCAAATGAGAATTTGAAGCAGAGTGATTTTTAAAAGGTGCTGAAACAGGAATGACTTTGGTTTGTTTCAAAAACAGAGAAAAGGTAGATATGACTAGAGTACCAGCGTTCACATACTGGTCAACCAGATGAGGTCAGAGAGCAAGCAATGGCCTTGCAGACCAATGCTAATGTGTTTAGATTTAATGAAAAATGCTATGCTTTTAGAGAAATTTAAACAAGGGGTGGCAGGAAGTGATCTGAAGTTTTTAAAAGATTACTCTTGTTTACTCACATAGTGAATAGACAGAAAGGGAGCAAAGGTGGAAGCAGGAAGACCAGTTATGAGTTTATTACAGAAGTCAAGAGGAAGATGATGGTGGTTTGGTATAAGGTATCGATGGCAAGAATAGAGGAATGCGGACAGAGATAAAAGAAGACTTTACAAGACTGTGACAGATCCTAGGTGAACTGTTATTATTTCCTTTTCCTCTGAATATACTATTTACATAGTACATTACAAAATTTAGAAAAGGGGTAAGTTTTTAAAGCCTCTTCAAATTTAAAGGAGTTTCTAAGTGGGCAACCCAAATAATTATTTAAAGAATACTTAATGATGAGCCAACTATAACTGCAATCCAAACTAATAAGTATTTTTTTATTTTATTACAGAAGAGACAGCTAAAACATTTAAAGACAAATTACCATGTTATAAAATAAATTTAGTTATAAACTGACTTCTAAAACTGTGATATTTTCCTAAATCCCAAAAATAAATTTTTTTTTTTGTTTTTTTGAGACAGAGTCTCACTTTGTTGCCCGGACTAGAGTGCCGTGGCGTCAGCCTAGCTCACAGCAACCTCAAACTCCTGGGTTTAAGCGATCCTTCTGCCTCAGCCTCCCGAGTAGCTGGGACTACA
>CAUYRT010070545.1:0-12660 GCA_963574885.1 Lepilemur ruficaudatus | reverse complement strand
CAAGCCCATAGCCCCAGCTACTCAGGAGGCTGAGGCAGGAGGATTGCTTGAGCCCAGGAGTTTGAGGTTGCTGTGAGCTAGGCTGATGCCACGGCACTCTAGCCCGGGCAACAGAGTGAGACTCTGTCTCAAAAAAAAAAAAAAAGTAGTCTTGTTCTCTAATATTAATAGTTTCTTGTATTTGGAAAGGGTGGATTTAACAAGTATTTACACCATGTTGAATTTCCCATTCCTTTTGCATTGAAAAGAAAAACAAAAATTTTTTTTTAACAAAGTCACACAAATGAAAATCAACACTAGTGCTGTGCAGTACAAACATATACAGATATATCTATAGTAAAACTAAAGGAGGGAAAATACCAAAATATTAATAGTGATTATATATCTGTGGTAGGATTTCTAGGATCATAGGCATGAGCCACCCCACTGGCCATTATTTAAGTTTTCTTCTTGATACTTTCCTGTATTTTCTAAATTGTAAATCTGATGCGTTGAGAGCATGCATTCCTTGATAATCATAATCAACATTTCCCAATGGCGCATGTGATTTGTTATTTCCCCGGTGCAGCTTCTGAAAGCACGTCCTGTTTTTCAGGAGGCCGTGGAGGGCGGCTGGGAAGCCGTGGTGGTGGAGCTGCAGTGCTCCCAGGGCCCCGGGGCCTGTCCTTTCCTGATATCCGCGCACTTCCTGGCCGACGGCGTGCAGGTACTGCTCGTGTTGACGCCTGTGTGTATCTGCCCCGTTCATAACTAGTTTCCTTAAAGCTGGTCAGCGAACCCGGCGGCCTGCTAACCTTTTCTTCTTACCTGGTATCTTAGCTCAGCCTTCCTCAACAAATGCCATAGCCTGAGGGCTTAAACAACAGACGTTTATTTCTTACGGTGCTGAAGGCTGGAAGTCCACGATCAAGGTGCGGCACGGTTGATTTCTTTGAGGTCTCTCCCCTTGGCTTGCAGATGGCAAGTCCACACATGGTCTTCTCCCTGTGGGTATCTGTGTCCTAATCGTCTCTTCTTATGAGGACACCAGTCATATTGGATCAGGGCCCACCCATGTGACCTTATTTAACTTAACTAATTACCAAATACGGTCCCATTTTGAGGTGTTAGGGGTTAGGACTTGAACATATACGTTTTGTGGGGGCACAGCTCAGCTGGTAACACCTGGTAAAGTGGAAACGTGTTCTCTTTTGGAATATGGGAGGTGAGGACCTCGCCCCTGAATAGAGCGGCACAGGGTCCTGCCAGAAGAGAATAGTCACTGGGTGTAGGGCATGTGGGATTCCTGTTCTCTCTTGTTCCACATCACTTAGGGGATATTTTCCTAATGTTTACAACCCTAAAAGCAATCCCCTGCATACTTCATTCAGTGCCTGCTATGTACCCAGCAATCTACCAGGGCCAGGACCCAAAGGTAACTTGCTTCATGACCTGACCCTCAGGAATCCCTGTCTGTAAGGAAGCAACACAGGCATCATTACAAATCACTGTGACAGTCCCAATCCTCAAATGTATGTGAAGTATCTACAGCTCTGGGTCACAGGGCGCCGGGAATGGCAGGGGAGGCTTTTCGGATGCCATGACCTTTGCCCTAGGTCAATGTCAAGTCCAGAGCACATTTCCAATCTAAAACAATCAACAAACAGAAATAGAGTCGGAATTAATGCCTGAAGTTCAGATAAAACGGTGCCATGCCTATGAGGGTGCCTTCTCAACTAGGCATTCAGACTCACAGGTCGCCCATGGGCCAGGAAACGCAGTTGCTTCTGAGTGGGAGCGACCCCCACAGAGGTCCCCGCGGGCTCGGGGAGTGTTTCACTTTGCCCCCACACCAGATGTCAGGTCGGGTACAGGGGAAGGAGACTCACGGCAGGTGGGTATGAGTTCCACTGGGCTTCCAATTCCTATCCCCATGGGAGCCCACATCCCCTGTAACATTGGCCTGGGTTCCAGATGCCCTGTGGGATATACCCAGTTATGTGTCACCCTCTCAGAGATGCCCAAAGCTCCCGCCATGAACTCCCAGGCCTGGTGCAGTCTATCAATGAGAAGTCACTATTACCTAAGCAATTACACTAATATTATGGCTGACGTTCCACCTTTATGAGGCTTCCATGGGAACAAAACTAGAAAGTCAATCCGGGGTCAAAAGTGTGAAAGAAGGAGAAAGGGTTTTGTTAACCTTGTACCCAGAAACGTGTACTGTATTTTGTGGAGGATGTAGTTATTTGGGTAGAGAGTAAGCAAAAATCAACCTGAAAATCAACTTGATAGGATGTGTTATCATTTTTTTCCTTCATTCAAAAAAAAAATACCTGTAATGCTGCCTGGGTCACCCGTCCCTTTGGGCTGCCTTCCTCCCTTAGCAAGCCTGAGTCCGAGCTTTTCCTGGGGGAGCCTGGTCTGTGGATAAGGGAAGCCCGTCCACCTTGACAGAAATTACTCTCATCCAGCCAGCAGTGAAAGGATGTTCTGCAGAAGAGGGTTTTCCAGCTTGCCTTTCTCCCTGATAGAATCCTTCTGAGGAACATCTTCCAGAATTATGTTAAACTCGACCTCCTTAAACGGAGTGACTCAACACGCTCTTCTTTACTCCAAGTGTCAGAGGCTTCCTGCAGCCACTGCCTGGGAGGGCTCCCCAGTGTCCCAAGCCGTGTGGCTTCCCTGGGGGCCGCACACCCCTGAGCCAGGGGCTTGGCCAACACCCACAAGGACACCAGGGCTGGGGCAAGTTCTCCCATATTCTCTGGGGTTCATGTCAGGATAACTGCTCACTACAGGAGCAGGGATTTCCATGAAGAGCAGAAAACGTCACATCCATAGACGGGTTGGAAGGACAGAGGAGTTTGTCCCTCTCCAAAGGACTCCTTACTGTGCCCTGAACCCTAACCTAATGGCTTTCCTGCCTTTCTCCTGGCTGGAAGCTACTAACTGGCTTTGATTGAGTGCCTGCCTCTGACAGTAGCTCCTTTCGGAGGTATTTTTCTTTTCTCCTCTTCCTCTGATTTATGTTTCTCATTTCCAAAAAGCTGGAAAGCCAGATTCCAAAGCTCTGTAAATGGTTTGTAAAATAAGAGTCGGTGGGCTCTGAACGATCTTTTGAGTGACTGTGGTTGAGTCAGACAGGTCTTTTCTATCTGTTGTGCCTTCTTGAGCTTTCCCCCCTCGTGCCTCCAGGTTTTAGGCTGTTTTGTGAAGAACTGAAAATGTAAGTAATTCCGTGAAAAAACTGGTTTTAAACTCCTTCATGGCAGGGACCTAATACATGCTTTACTGTGTCTGGTACGTTGTGGGTGTTCAATAAAGATAGATATGTAAATAATTACTGCACTGTTGCCTTTGCTGTGATTCACAGCATAGAAGACAGTCCACTGTAAAGAAAACCTCTGCGGACGCAAGTGAATACTATGAAAATTACATCGAGGAGCTGAAGAAACAAGGATTTCTACTAAGAGAACATTTTACACCCGAGGCAACCCAACTAGCATCTGAAAAATTGCAAGCAGTAAGCCTGATTTTTACACGTTACTTCGTGTTATTGACGGACTATTTCCAACAGAAATGTTTTAGCTTTTACAAATAGAAAACCGGCAGGAGAGCAGAGGAGTTAAGAAAGGGGCAGGTGAGGCACGTGGCCCTGGGTGGGGCCCGGGCCGGAGCTGAGGGACACTCTGGGCTGCCGGTGCCGTGCATCAGCACCAGGGTAGGGCTGAGGCACTGCGGTACCACACGGTGCCAGTATTTAAGAGATTCTAAGGCCGGGTGCGGTGGCTCATGCCTGTAATCCTAGCACTCTGGGAGGCCAAGGCGGGAGGATCGCTCAAGGTCAGGAGTTCAAAACCAGCCTGCGCAAGAGCGAGACCCCGTCTCTACTAAAAGAAAAGTAGAAAGAAATTATCTGGACAACTAAAAATATATAGAAAAAATTAGCCGGGCATGGTGGAGCATGCCTGTAGTCCCAGCTACTTGGGAGGCTGAGGCAGGAGGATCACCTGACCCCAGGAGTTTGAGGTTGCTATGAGCTAGGCTAACGCCAGGGCACTCTAGCCCGGGCAACAGAGTGAGACTCTGTCTCAAAAAAAAAAAAAAAGACCACTTAGTTATTCAAAACATCCCTGGACTATTTACAAAGAAAGGTCTCTCCTCTGAGAACTGTGAACTGTGGAAGAAATCACAACACTTTTTCCTTTTAAAAAGCCACGTAATAAAACCACTAATAAAACCCTAACAATCTGCTTCACATTGAAGCAGGAAAGTATCCAACAGCAGCAGCTTCACCAACGTGAGAGTGCGCTAGGAAGGTTGGGGATTTATTCGGTTATTTGAGAACACTGTTTAAGAACTACCGGGTCCCAGTGCCAGTTTTCATTATGTTGCATGCGAACATAATGTAACTATGTGAAAAAATAAGGCAGGACTATTACTAGGAACCACAAAGACCAATCATCATTCCCTTTTCTAAAGACCGTGTTTTACAAAAAAGCACGTAAATATGTGCAGCTATTGTCTTACATTGAAAAGACTGAAAGTTAAAAACATCATGGCCAAATTCAATATTTAACATTTTTGTCCACACTGAGATACTATATATGCAAAATGCCTTAATTATTAATAAGCCAATATGTTATGATGCCAATATCTGTTTAAAAAATTAAAACCAAACATTCTTCTAGTGGGATAAAATCGTGGAATTTAATCAGGGGTTTACATTCACATAGAAAGTTCTTGAAACACATTCCACACCATTTTTAAAACTTGAGAATATTTTTAGTATCTCAAGATTTTTTTTCCAGAAGCATGTCACATGTGTATGTGTTATCCCTATCTAAAGAAAAGAGTGAATATGTGTGAATGTTTAACTGGATATGTCCATGGACTTGGCTAATTTATGTTCTCTTTTTATGGTATGTAGATTTATAATATTTTTCATTTCTGTATTACTTAAACTTCTTTCACTTGAGTAAATTCACTAAATGTTTCCAAGAAAAGAAAAAAAAAAAAGAAAAGGAACAGTAAACCCACAGAAAGGCACGAAGCTGAGTGGGGAGTGAGTTCCAGGGCAAGCCACGGATTATTTTAATAGACAACAGAGCCTTACAGCTTTCAAAAGATTTCCTTCCGAGATGGAGGAGAGCCCAGCGGAGCCGGTTCAGTTACCTGCCTGAGGGTGACTCCCCTGGGCTATCCTTAGTTGTTTCTTGTCACGCCTCTCGTGACTTTTTAGTGGTATTTCTTTGTTATTTTGTCGTTGGCAGTTGCTTTTGGAGGAGGTCATAGATTCAAGCACCCTGAGCCGAGAGGTGGGCGGTTTGGTGGAGATGATTTGGGCGGAGGCCCTGGGCCACCTGGAGCACACGCTTCTCAAGCCCGTGAACAGCATCAGCCTCAACGATGTAAGTCACGTGTGTTCTGGAAACGGAACACGACCAGCCTGCTCCTGGGCGTGGTAGCTGAAATAATAACCCTTGCATTTGCATGCTGATCCGATTGCTCTGGACTTTGGTCCTCACTGTTCTTTCCTTTTACCCTGAAGAAAGGGACACTAAGAGCACTGAGGAGAACGAATACTTCCGAGAAAACTAGCCATCCCCGTCTATAAAATGTGAGCCCCAAGAGCTGATGGAGGTAGGGCCTCTGGTGCCGGCGAATTAGGAGGCCCGACCCTCTGGGCCAAGAGGTTTGCAGGAGGCCTGAGGGACACGGACGGTCTTGGTCCCCAGTTAGAGGCCCAGACCCTAACCCACTTCACGGTGACTTCACAGCCTTGTACCTTCTGATGTCCTAGGAGAGGCAGGCATGCGTGCGGCCCACCAGGAAGTGCTCTTCTCTTCCTGATTACGGATAATTGCAAGTGAAAGAGCAAAAGAAAGATGTCCCCAAGGGTGCAACTACGTTTCATGGTAAAATGCTAGGGCCAGATTTCCTCTGTGGAATTAAACTAATTTATCTCAGGGAGAAAAAGGTTTCTTGGGGTAAAGTCCATGAAGTGCTTGTGTAATTAGAAATACGTTCAGGAGGTTTGTGCGCCTGGTTTGATTCTGACGTTTGTCTATCTTTCTCATGTGCAAAGCACGTCTCCCACAGTTGCATTGGTGCTCCTCTGTGCACGTATGTACGTAGACGTGGCAGCGCGTGTATAGACATATAAGACTCCGGCTCTTTCCTCTAGTTAAGCTGAGCCCGGTTTTGGAAGAATCCTCAAGGCGACTGAGATATGTCTCCAGTAAAGATCAGCATTTGCCTCGTGGTGGCCGTCCGGTAGAAAACGGATAGTTGCGACATGTCCAACAATTATTTTAGATATTTTTTGTACACTCTCCTTTACTTCTTCTGTGATTATCAATATTTCACTTTAATAAGCAAATGTGATCTCGTGTTTAAAGGTGAGCAAGGCAGAGGGAATTCTCCAGCTGGCAAGGGCAGCGCTGAAGCGTGGAGAGACGGCAGAGCAGTTGCGGAAGACGATGGCCGAGTTCTACAGGCTGATACCCCACAACGCCCCGGCACCCGAACAAGTTAGCCTGGGACTGCTAGCTAAGAAAGAGGACCTTTGCCAGGTAAACCTCCGAAGTGTAGAATTCAATTTAAATATGTTGGGGGTAGGATCTTTAAAAATCTGATGAATAAGGTAAAACTGAATTACAGGAGTTGTCTCCAGATTTGTGCTCGAAAGTAAATTACTGTACCGTTTCTGAATGCTCTGGGGCCACACGCAAGCTGCTTAAACCGTATTCGCAGATGTGACGGTGTGGGCATGGCGCCGCAAATGCAGAACTGGGTCTAGAGTCGCTTCGTCGTGAAATGACTTTCCAGACCCTGAGATTAGTTAGGATTCTTTCTGGAGAAGAAATGGAAAACTGCAGCTGACTCAAGCAGTGAGGACATTTGTGACCCTGCACAATAAAAAGACCAGCTGTGGGCTGGTTGCTGTCCCGGGTCACCCTGTGACTCAGTTACTCAGAGTTACGGTCAGGGTCCCAGCCTCTTTTCATCTCTCTGTGCTTCCTATAACGGGGCTCCGCCCTGAGCCCGACCCCCTCCCAGTCTGTGCGTGACTGCGGCAGCTCACAGCATCACGTCGGAATATTTCTTTTGTGTCTAGTAGAGGAAGACGCTGGCAGACTCGTATTTCTTTGTTCAGAGTTGAGTCGTGTGCACATCCTACACCAGTCTCTGATGAGGAAAATGGAGTTGCTGTGGCTGCTCAGAGCGGGCCAGCCCCCACCATCGCTGCGGGGAAGGAGCAGGGCTCGGTTAGCAAAGAGGAAGAAAGTGGCCACCCCTGCCGTGGACCAGGCCACGGTCACTCTCTGGATCTGAACTGCCGCATCTGTGCCTGAGGGGTTGGGACAAGATCAGAGATCCATAACCTAGTCTTCAGAGGAGTTTATGGATGTGGAATTTTGCATGTTTGGGAGAAATGACAGCTTTTGACAGATTCCCAGAGGAGTCAGTAATCCAAAATAAGGAAAGAACCCGGCAAATGAGAAGATGTAGGACCTTTCCAAATTTAAAGTTGTAGGATTTACCTAACACTAAACATGAAGAATCTCATCATCAGTTTTGCTAAGAGGGAACATATGGTGCCCATCCAAATGCTTTTTAATTTAAATTTGTATTTTGAACAGATAATGCATCTACATGATTCAAAAGCCGAAATTACATTAAAAAGATGTACTCAGAGAAATCTCTGTTCTGCCCTGTCCGTCCACCCCACTCCCATCCCCCACTCTAACGGAACCATTTGTATGAGTTTCATTTCATCTTTGCAGAGTTTCGTTATGTATTTATTAAAATATATTATTGTTATTTTCATTTTTGCGATCTTACAAAGATAGTCTTACTAGACTATCCTTGCTGTCCTGCATCTTGCTTTTCTCAATATATCCTATACATGGAGGTCACTCGCGTTCTCGAATCCCACGGTGGGACGTGCCATGTTGTGTGGGTGTATCTACTGCCAGGCATTTGGATAATTGCTGGATTTTGCTGCAACAAACAGTGCCACAGTGAATAACCTCGTGTAGTTGTCACTTCATACTTGGACAGGAGTATCCCTGGGTTGGGGTCCCAGAAGTAGAGGTGCTGGCTTACAGGATAGATTCCGTCTGATGCCCTCCCAAGCGTTGTACAGTTTTGCCCTCCCACCATCAAAGAAGGAGAGTTTCCACTTCTCAGAGTCTCACCAAGAGCAAGTTTGCCAAACTCTTAGGTTTTTACCAATCTGAGGGAGGAGAAATGTCCCCTTTGTGTGAGGCTGAGCACCTTCCCGGTGACAAAGGGCCATTTGTTTCTTCTTCTGTGAACTGTCTATTCTTATGCCTTTTTTTCTTATGAGTCTTGCTATTTTTCTTCATGATTTTTTTTTTTTAAGACAGGGTCTCACTCTGTTGCCCAGGCTGTAGAGTACCATGGCATCAGCCTAGCTCACAGCAACCTCAAACTCCTGGGCTCAATCAATCCTTCTGCCTCAGCCTCCCGAGTAGCTGGGACTACAGGCATGCGCCACCATGCCCGGCTAATTTTTTCTATATATTTTTAGTTGGCCAATTAATTTCTTTCTATTTTTAGTAGACACAGGGTCTCGGCCTTGCTCAGGCTGGTCTCGAACTCCTGACCTTGAGCGATCCGCCGGCCTCGGCCTCCCAGAATGCTAGGATTACAGGCGTGAGCCACCGCGCCCGGCCTCTTCATAATTTTTAAAAGCTCTTCATATTTTAGGGGGCCTAGTCCGCGATATGAGTTGTGCAAGTATTTCCCCCCTTTGTCTTTTTACTTTGCTTATGGTGAATTTTTTTTGTTGCTGATAGTGGTGGCTGACTTGTTCTGTTTCTACCCTACAGAAGTTTTTTGCATCAGTCTTTTATGTTATGGCTGGTGGGTTTGAGGCACAGTTAGAAAGGCCCTACCCACGCCAGGGTCATAAAGAGGCAGGGAGCAGAACGGCCAGCGCCTCCTTCAGTGGCTCCCTCCTCTCAAAGATGCTGAAGCCACAAGTCCCCAGACCAAGCGTAGTCCACGCCACCCACTGCAGTCCTGCCCGGGGCTCCAGGGCCTGAGAAGGGAGAAGGGATGCCCGGTTCTCTCTTGGGGAGGGGACCCAGGTTTCATGCATCTTTGTATCTTTCCAAGCTAATACAACGTCTGCACACCAAGCACACTTAGAGAATTTTTTAAGCAGAATTGGACTTGAACCCTTATGATCCTGAGATCTCGTTCAGTCATTATCCCCTCCTTGCTGTGGGATCTTGAATAATCTAGTTTCTCAGAGCCTCACTGTCCTCATCTACACAGTGAGGATAAGAAGACCTCCCTCGGTGGCGTAGTGAGGATTAAATGAGTGATGCATCTGGAAACACTTCATTGATAATAATGTGCTATGCTAATGTAATGTACACTAGTGTCGTGATTGTATATGGTGCTCTCAGTGAGGCAACCACATGAGCTTTAATACACAACTAACAGCAAACATTGATCAAAAGCTTTGGGGAAGGCCGGGCGCGGTGGCTCGCGCCTGTAATCCCAGCACTCTGGGAGGCCGAGGCGGGCGGATCGCTCAAGGTCAGGAGTTCGAGACCAGCCTGAGCAAGAGCCAGACCCCTTCTCTACTAAAAATAGAAAGAAATCAATTGACCAACTAAAAATATATAGCAAAAATTAGCCGGGCATGGTGGCGCATGCCTGTAGTCCCAGCTACTCGGGAGGCTGAGGCAGGAGGATCACTTGACCCCAGGAGTTTGAGGTTGCTGTGAGCTAGGCTGACACCATGGCACTCGCTCTAGCCCAGGCAACAGAGCAAGACTCTGTCTCAAAAAAAAAAAAAAAAAAAGCTTTGGGAAAAAACAGATTCTTTCAGTCTTTTCGAGAAAGCGTTAATGTAATTTTACTTTTGATATGTGATGATTCTAACAGCCGTGTGTCATTTCCACCCACAGCTAATCAGAGACCTGGTCAACGTCTGTGAAACTAACTTGTCCAAACCTAACCCACCATCCCTTGCCAAATACCGGGCTCTGAGATGCAAAATCGAACATGTTGAACAGAATACTGAAGAATTTTTCAGGGTTAAAAAATTGGTATTGCAGAATAATCACAGGTAAGCATAAAGGAAATGTCTCAGGGTCTGTTATGCTGTAAAACTCTTTGAGATTCTGTTAAAGAGCTGATCCGTAATTACCTAGATAACTTAATCCTCAGCACCAAGATACGGTGGTGATGACGCGGTCACAGATTACTTTCTTCTGTGTCTGTAACGGAGCCTGGGGCAGTATCTTGTGCTTGAAAACACTCCGCGCTATTCCACTCTGACTTCAAGGTTCCCTAATCTTGTTGAGGATTAAATTTAGGAATTTTAAATCAAAACGTGTTTGAATTTGTGTTTTGAAGGGTATTATAGAAAATAATCCCCTCAAACTAAGATCTAAGCATGCAGGAACACGTGTATAGCATCTTCTAACATGGCCACTCTGTGGCATGGAAAACTTGACCGGAAAACCTGGAAAAACATCAGGACAGTTGGCGTCCCTACGTATCAGCTGCGCTTGCGTCCTCACTCCCTCTGCACCCTCAGTCTTTGCTGATGTGCATTCCACAGTGACAGCACACGGGACAGATCGGCCACCCAGACGAGCCCCCACTGTGTGTCAGTACCTCTCAAGGTCACCTTGGCTGAGTTCATGCCCAGCTCCACCTTCAGAGACTCAGGTGCTTGCTCGTTCTAGAGGATGGGCCTTACTCCGTTGACCTGGTCGTTCACTCCGCTGCAGCACCCGCCTCCCTGAGGCCTTCTCCTGGGCATTCCCAGCATCGCAGATCTCGTTATCACGGGCCAGGTTTCCCCTTCGCCAGCCTGGCACACCCCACGGTGTGCAGCAGTGGTGTGTGGTAGCTGCAGCACCAGCTCACGAAAGCTAACCGTCGAAGTTCTCGAGATTTTTTTACTGGCTGTTAAACCATTGGTAGCTTGAAATCAGCCACAGCGGGAGGATTTGCACCAGGAAGGTCAGCAGATGCTGCAGATTGGGGTTGCGTGGGCTTTAACCTTACCAGTAACATACACAGCTGGTTAACACATATTTCATATGTGTTATATATTGTATTCTTACAACAAAGTAGGCTAGAAAAAAAGAAACTATTGAAGCTTGGGAAATATGTAAAAATATGAAGAAAATTAAAAATCACTCAAAATCTCCCCATCCAGAGATAACGTGACCCCTGTCAGCATTTGGGTGTAGAGTGTAACCCAGACGGAACCGCCGATTCCTCTCTTCACCCCGTGGTGTGCTGAGAAGCCAGCTCTCTGAAGTGAAAGTGACATTTGTAATATTTGCTGATTTCTGTGGAGTGAACACTCCCACCGTGGTAACCTCAGGGCGCCCACGTGGCCCCGCTGAGCGGGGGTGGGAAAGGCGTGCGTGGTAGGCTGCGTGCCTGCCCGGCACCCCAGTCTCCTCCCCTGCCGCCCTGACACCGTGTCCCGTCACCCTGCGTCTGCTGTCTGCCTGCCATTTACCGTGCAGCCGTCTTGAGTCCGAATCACGCTGTCCCGTCTGCTCCGCTGCAACATCCTTCCCGCCCTTCTCCTCCAGCCTGCCCCGTCCAACCCATGTTCCCACAACGACCCGTTACATCTTGAAACGCACATTGTATTGGGTCGCGTTCCAATAAATGTCATGTCTCGAGAGAGCCCTTCCTTGACCACCCTCCCTCTGAACCTGGTTGGTTTCCTTAGTAGTGCTTAAAATAAGGTATTTGGTAGCTTCTTAATTTTTGTCTCTCTCCTTAGAATGTAAATTCCATGAAGCCAGAGCCCATACTGTCTTATTTCCAATGCCTGGCAGAATATTTGGCACAGATGGTTTGTTCAATGAATGCGTGAATGAATGAATGAACCCATTTACTCTGTTGTCATATATATATGGAATAGATCTATATATTATATAGAACTATAGAACTATATATCTATGTGAAATAGATATAGTTTCATTTCATATATGTGACAACAGAGTAAATGGGTTCATTCATTCATTCATATATATGAATGAAACTATATGTTCTATGTATTACATATGTGACAAAATTTGAGATCATATTATGTATAAAGTTTTTTGTTTGTTTGTTTTGAGACAGAGTCTCGCTCTGGTGCCTGGGCTAGAGTGCTGTGGCATCAGCCTAGTTCACAGCAACCTCAAACTCCTGGGCTCAGGCGATCCTCCTGCCTCAGCCTCCTGGGTAGCTGGGACCACAGGCACGAGCCACCATGCCTGGCTAATTTTTCCATATATATTTTTAGTTGTCCAGCTAATTTCTTTCTACTTTTTTAGTAGAGACGGAGTCTCACTCTTGCTCAGGCTGGTCTCGAACTCCTGAGCGCAAGTGGGCCTCCCAGAGTGCTAGGATTACAGGTGTGAGCCACCATGCCCAGCCCATATTATGTATAAAGTTTTGCAATCTACTTATAAATTTTATATTTTACTGTAAGCTTTACTTCATATCCTTATTTATTTTTTAGGAATGTGATTTTTTTTTTTTTTTTTGAGACAGAGTCTCACTCTGTTGCCCGGGCTAGAGTGCCGTGGCGTCAGCCTGGCTCACAGCAACCTCAAACTCCTGGACTCAAGCGATCCTTCTGCCTCAGCCTCCCGAGTAGCTGGGACTACA
>CAUYRT010070544.1:0-25811 GCA_963574885.1 Lepilemur ruficaudatus | reverse complement strand
CCGTCTCTACTAAAAAAATAGAAAGAAATTAATTGGCCAACTAAAAATATATAGAAAAAATTAGCCGGGCATGGTGGCGCATGCCTGTAGTCCCAGCTACTCGGGAGGCTGAGGCAGGAGGATCGCTTGAGCCCAGGAGTTTGAGGTTGCTTTGAGCTAGGCTGAGGCCAGGTCTAGCTCAGGCAACAGAGTGAGACTCTGTCTCAAAAAAAAAAAAAAAAATGAATAGCAATTACCGAGTGGCGAGAATATTTTATATTCATAGTTTTGAAAAATATTTTCTGCATGCTCTTCCCTGCACGTGGATTGTTGTTACAATCAGAGACTCGCCAGAGGGGAGTGAAAGGAGAGGAAGAGGCGCCGCAGTCCCTGTGGATCGCACGTGGGTGAGGCCGCCGGGTGGGGAGACCGTTCAGATGGCAGCGTGGTCAGAGGCGCGCTTCGCCTTTCTTAGCCTCTCTCCTCCTGCCTCCTCTCCTCCTCTTGCTGCTGCTGCAGGATCTGTGCGTTAGGACAGCTTCCCGGGGTCCCCCTTTCCCATCTCCCTGCGCTTGTGGCACAGGACAAGAGAGAAGGAGGATGAGAGAAAGAGTCCCCTGTCCCAGGCAGCGTGCGCGTGGTGGCCCCTAAAGGAGCCCGTGTGGCCCAGAGGCTCCTGCCACGCTCGGGCTTCCTCCCAGCCAGGGTCCTAGGCCCCCCGACCTCCGGCAGCAGCTCGTCTGCCCCGGACGAGTGGCTTTCCCTTCCTCCCGCGACAACATCTCACAGGTGCCGTCCACACGACGCCTCCCGGAGCGAGGCGTGGCATTCCCCACGGGGGCACCGCAGGGGCGGCGGCCCTGAGGTCCCCGGAACAGGCGCAGGGGAGCAGGGGGGTCTGGGGTGGGGCGTCGGCTGCACTTGAAGAAACGATTTTCACGTTTTAAACTTTTCAAATCAGAAAGTGTAATCTGCGTCTAGCTGGAAACAGTGATGCAAGTGTGTTGTGAGTTTCAAGGTTTAGACGTCTGGAGCAGCAGTCCCCAGCCTTTGTGGCACCAGGGACGGTCTCACGGAAGACAACTGTTCCACGGAATGACGGGGCGGGGGAGACCAGCTCAGCCGTGCCCCCGCGATGGGAGCCAAGTACACGCGGGCGAAGCCTCGGGGCACTGCGCTCTGCTCGCTGCCTGCAGCGCGGCCCGCGTCCTAACAGGCCGCAGACTGGTACCGGGCTTGGGCTCAAGCTTTGGGGACCACGGATCTAGAACATTCACCTTCCATTATCCTGGAAAATGCATTTTTGCATCCTAAATTATTATTTTTAGAAACGCTAAATAAATAAAACTGGGGAGGGAAATAGTAGAATTGCAGGCTTAGAAATTTTCTGAGTTTTGCAGAAAGATAGATCAATGGGACTGTCGGGCCAGCCAACTTCCCTTCGCTTTGAATTTCAAAGCACTCATTTTTGAAGTTGGGTTTTTTTTCTCTTTTCTGTTCTTTTAAAATCTTTCCCCTCGGTTTTGAATGGCTGGCGCCAGGTTCATGCCAACTTAGCTCATTAATTGGTGCCACTGGATTTAATGAAGCAGGAGTTTAGCTAAGAAGGGGGACTGCGAGGCAGATGGAGAACAGGAGAGCAATAATGAAAAATGCATATTTGTAGACTTCTAGGAGCGCAGGTTATTGATTTAGTGCAGCTTAATGGATTCTACATTTTTCAAATTTCCTCAGCCATCTCACAGAATTATTTTCCAATTCTTACATGGGTTTCAAAGCTTTTTTCACATGGTTTATAATGTCTGTTGAATTGTCCTAGGATTATGTGTTTGTTTAGAAATACATAAAATGTTTTTTTGTGTGTGTGTGTGTGGTTTTTTTTGGCAAGTAGCAGCTAAGATTTTTTAAAGCTTATGCGTGCAGGTGAAGCCAGTGGGCATGAAATGAGCCAACAGAAAAGCCTGGAAAGTTGACAGCAGGAGAATTTAAGGGTTATATGTGTGCTGTCATGGTATCCATCAGTTTGGTCAGTGGAGACTTTCTTCTAAGTGGGAGACTTATTTATTGGCATAATCATTTCTCCAAGAAACTTCAATTTAGTGCATTTTCTAGGTCAGATTGTATTCAACTTGAGCCTACTACTTTCATCTAAATTTAGAGCAAGGCAGATTCAACCGACTCTGCCCCAGCAGGACAGAGCCGTGTGGACAGGAAACGTCCACGAAGAAACCCAGCAAGGTCAGCAGAGCTGCCCTGCCTCAGTGCCAGAAGAGGAGCCATCCCTGCATGGAGCTCTTTGGGGTCTGAGATATCCAGCCCACTGCCACATGCAATTGGACATTCTTTAGATCTGTGGTCCCCAAGCCTCAGGCCAAGAACCGGTACCAGTCTGTGGCCTGTTAGGAACCCAGCCACGCAGCAAGAGGCGAGTGGCGGGCGAGTGAGCGAAGCTTCATCTGTATTTACAGCCGCTCTGCTCCCCATCGCTTGCATCAACCCCTGAGCTCCGCCTCCTGTCAGATCAGCCACTGTCTCCCATCACCCCCAGATGGGACCGTCTAGTTGCAGGAAAACAAGCTCAGGGCTCCCACTGATTCTGCATTATGGTGAGTTGTATAATTGTTTCACTGTATATTACAATGTAATAATAATAGAAAGGAAGTGCTCAGTAAATGTATTGTGCTTGAATCATCCTGAAACCATTCCCCCCCTCACCCTGGTCCGTGGAAAAGTTGTCCTCCATGAAACCTGTCCCTGGTGTCAAAAGATTGGGGACTGCTGCTTCAGATGATCACCAGATTCCTGGCCAAACTAACAAAATCTGCAAGTCTGAGGCATCCAAGAGCTTTGTCATGGGATGTAAGTGTGGTTTTTGAATAGGATAGGTTTAATTTAAATGGGTATGGGAGTAACATGGGAACTCTCTGGATGTCGGGGGCCAGAGCTGCAATTTCGTCTGTTTGGTCCCATCACACTTTCCAGCAGGAGTCCCCCGAGGAAGCAGGAACATTCTCTCTGGCCGTGTCGGCTGAGCAGGAGAAGAATGGCCCTAACGCTCTGGGAGAGTGGGGTGGGTAGGCAGTCACACTCCCACGTCAAGGAGAACAGGGCCTTGTTTCTGAATGAGCAGCCATTGCAGGGCCCCGAGAGCCAGGACCCCTTACAATGAAGAAGGAGAGTCTGTTCCTTCCGGGGCTACAACATTTTGGAGGTGGTTTTTCAAGTCTTAACGTTGTGCTATCGTGACATCATTGAAACAAGTCAGGGTGAAGACATTTAAACTGAAATATTTATTGCCTTAAAAATGTAGCTTAGTTTTCCCTCTCTAGCCTTGAGAAGGAACATTGGGAGGAAAGGGGATAAGAGGCCAGAAGCATGCTGACAAAGGGGATAAGAGGCCAGAAGCATTCGCGACAAATCCCATGGGGCCGTCGCAAAGCGTGTCGGGTCCCACTCCACGTCATGAGACCTCACATCCTTTCTTCCACTCAGACAGGTCTCTGCCCTCACAGTGTTTCTTCCAGCGTTGCCTGAGGAGGAGAGGGAAGCAGGAACAGCAAGAGGAAGCGTGACAATCCAAGTATTCTTAGTGTCAAAGCCCGTAGATAAGTTACCACAATAACCAGCCCTGCCCAGGGTCAAGTTTCATCTGCACCTGAGATCCAAGGAGGCCATCCTTTCGCCTTGTTAAGACTTTTCTCTTCCCCGTTTTCTGCTAATCATTATCAGCTTCAGAGACAAGCAAACAACTTTTGCAAAGATGGGTCATTTAATTAAATGCCCAAATCTCTGAAAATGTGGGTTCCCCATGCTTGGCGCCGGGGACGCGCTCTGCTCAGTTATCACGCAGCAGACATGGTGAGTTTTCTCTCAATGCTGGTTGGTCTCATTCCCCACAAGAGGTTGCTTGTACCCTCACAACCTTATCCAATCCAGAGCAAATGCAAGCTTTCTTCCCCCTGGCGCACGGACCCGCGGTACCCTGCCCAATGCACGTTGGAAAGTGCCCCTCTGCCCAGCCTTCTCCGTGTGACACCTTCACGTGAAAAGCAATTGCAAATGATCCTGACCCAATCCCATCTCTTCTCATCCCTGCTACTGTGAATACGAGTCCACTGCACACCCACCCCCTGGCGGAGAAGCATGTAGACAAAGTCACGTTCAAATTGTAGATCCCTCTGCGGAGGTGAGTTTGCCAGTGGCCACCGTAGCCATGATGAATGGACACACTGCAGCTTTGCCCCTGCCAGCCAAGGGGCCCCAAAGAGAGACTCTTACCAATAGTTCATCCCTTGCGTCTCTTTAATAATTTTTTTGGCGCAAATAATCGCATCTGTGAGGTCGTCAGTGATCAAGGCTGTAAAGGAGAGGAGGTGTAAGGGTTAGCTGAGATTTCATTGTTGGAGGGTGCCCCAAATTAGGTTTTCTTCCCTTTTCTCACTGTTTTTGGAAGAGGAAGGTTGGAGGGACTGTGACATGCTCTATGGAGCCATATTCTAATTTTGAGCTTCTTTGCAAATAAAAGAACTTTGTTTCAAGACCATCGCGTTTTGGACTAGCTGACACTGCGGAGGAACAGCCCAAGCAATCCTGAGGGTTTCGGAAATGTGTGTAGAGAGGGCACAGCGTGAGAACGCTTCTTATGTGCCAAAGGAATATGCACCTAAGACGGGAGAGTACAGTGTTTTCTCCATTTGGGTTAGTTTGACATATAAGGTCTCTTTATAGGTAAATATTAAACTTTTGTTTATTTTCATTTTTCCAGTGCATGCATTAAGCATTTTTATCTGAGCTGTTTTTCATATGCACAAATTTTTAAGTTTTAAGACAAATATGTCAGTCTTTGTCTTTATTATTTTTTCTATTGTTGCAGACATGACACATCTTTTGATTGCAATGTATTAAGTCAGTGGTCCCCAACATTTCTGGCACCAGGGACTGGTTTCATGGAAGACAAGTTCTCCATGGTGGGTCAGGGGAGGCAGAGCCTGGGGAGTGGCGGTAAGTACAGAAGAAGCTTCACTCTCCGGCCGGCCAGCCACTCACCTCCTGTTATGCGCCTCCCTCCCCCCCCCACCTCTGCTTCCTAAGTTTCATAGAAGACAATTTTCCCACGGACAGCGTGGGGTGGGCAGTTCAGCAGAGCACTGCTGCTGGGTCCCTAACACGGGGTTGGGGACCACAGTATTAAGTGAGATCAGCATTCTTTCCTGCTTGCCTGGAAGTGACTCCCCAACACAAACATGACAGAAACAGGCAAATAAATATAAAAAAATCCAGCATCACTGCTGTTGCAAGCTAGGTCCTCCGGGAGCAGATGCTGAGATAGGTTTGGGTGCAAGATATTTATTAGAGATTCACACCTGTGGAAGAAATGGGGAGGAGGCAGGATTGGGTAGCTGGGGATGTCTATTGTGACATAGGCCCAACAGTTCCTCAGCCAACCAGCCAGGAGCTGGAGAGTGACTGCTGCCCATCAGAGTTGCCCAGGTTGGGCCCAAATGGCCAGGTCTGTATACTCCTGCCTCACTCAGTCACTGGCTGTGGCCCACCGCAGAAGGGCACAACTTTAAGTGAGGCAGGTCTCTGCAGCTAAGGCAGACCCTGAGGAGGTGGCAGGGAGACTGTCCGCTCCTCAGACAAATGCAGCCTGGCAACACGCCTTCCCTTAGACAGGGACCGAGGGGGTCTGTCTCCATGGCCGCCACAACCACCAATTAAGGACAGGAAAATCCAAACCACTTGGTATCATTTCTATTTATCAGTGAAGCAAAGATTTTTTTAGAGGCCTGCGTAATGCTCCGTGTTGACCAGGGTACAGTGAGATAGGTACTCTGAAGTACTGGCCATGGGAGTGTAATGGTCCAGCTTTTCAGGAGAGCAGTGTCACAGTGTGTGTCTAGAACCTGAAAGAGGTTCTTATCCTTTGACCTGGTCATTTCTCTTTGTGGAGACATCCTAAGGAAATAGTCGTGACTCTAGACTAAGATTTATGTACAGAGTGGTTTACCATAGCTTTATTTACGAGAGTTAAAATGGAAAAAATCCAACTGCCTCATAATTAATGATGTTCAAATTAATAATAATACCTTCATGTAATGAAATAAGGAAACATTTAACTCATGTCTTCTCAGGATGTTTAATAATATAAGGACGTGCTCCCAACGCAATGTTAGGTTCCCAGGATTGCAAAAATATCCGTTCAGAGCTACACGGTCCAATATGGTGGCCATTAGCCCCATGTGGCTGTTTACATTTAAATTATATTTGTTGATGGGTGAATGGACTAAAAATGGTGTTTATTATAGAATGGAATATTATTCAGACACAAAAAGAAGGCGATCCTGACGTCTGTGATGACATGGATGAGGACATCATGCTAAGCGATGGGAGCGAGACGCAGGAAGTCAAATACTGCCTGAGCTCACTTGCTACGTGGGATCCAAAAACGTTGAACTCACAAAAGCAGAGAGCAGAATGGGGCTGCAGGGGCTGGGTGGTGGGGAAATGGGGAGATGTTGATCAAAACGTACAAACTTTCAGATATATAAGGCAAATAACATTGTACACAGACACAGTAGCTATGGGAGGTGGCGGGTATGTTAATGAACTTGATTATTTGTAGCAATCGCTTCACCCTGTGTACGTATATCAAGTCGTGTTGTATGCCTTACATATGTGCAACTTTTATTTGTCAATTATATCTCAATAAAGCCAAAAAAATTTAAATCAATTAACATTAAATACAATGAGAACTTCAGTTCCTTAGTTGCTCTAGCTACATTTCAGATGCTTTATAGCCGCTCGAGGCTAGTGGTTCTCCTACCGGACAGCACAGGTGAAGAACACGTTCGTCATTACAGAAAGTTCTATTACTGGTTTAGAAAAAAAGTCACAAATTCGCTAGTATTTTAAAAGGATTGGCTCTTAATTGTGGGATTACCGAAGTTCTTAAATCTTTGCTGTTAATTTTCTAAATTTTTTTATAATAGAAATGATTTATTAATATTTTTATTAGCAGAAAAAATGTTAGCCTAAAATTTTGCATTTCAATAGAGCATTGTAATACCAAATTACTTTGTTAACTGAGTTGAAAGGGGGATTTCTCCTTGAGTATGCTGTTTCCTTGAGTTGCTAATTTTGTTGCATTCTCGGTTTGGCTTAACTGGAAGATAAAGGTAGTGATATATTTCTTTTAGCAAATTTATTCTAAATGTGCCTTAGTTTTTATTGAAATGAAATTCTATTAACCAGGAGAAAAATTAATAAAAGATATCATCTATCACTGACAGCAATCGAAGCAATACGTGCAAATTGACTAGCATTTGCAGTGAAAAATAAAGCTATTAATATATCAGCTTATGAAAGCCTTTTGCCTTGTTTCTAGAGATCTGTGTATGTGGAAGGTAATAGCTATTACTACTAGCTAACACGTCTTACTTGAGGTCAGGCACACGTTAAGTGTCTTCCTGCAAAATCTCTATTAGTCCTCAGAACAATCATTTCAGTAGGTACCATTATTATTCCTTTATGCTGAGGCTACACACCCAGTAGGTGAGCCTGTATTCCAACCTAGGGCTTAAATTCTGCTACCCTCTGCCTCCTCCTTCCAACAGAAGCCACGTAAGCAAAGATTCCTGCTTATGAAACACTGTATGTTAATAAAGTTGATAATAAAAATATAACTATTAGTTTTCAAGTAATCCTTTATCCATGAGATTATCCAAACTTAAGTGTTTGGTAACTGATATATGTTCCAATTAGGAACACTTTATTTTGGGTGCATAAGTGCTTGATACGTGCTGAGACCCTGTGGCTTGTGTTTGGAAGTGGTTGGGCACATTTCCTGGGGGAAGAAGGGTCAGTGGCATCTTAAGGGGTGAGGAGAACACAGATTATACACAGCAAGGAAGAGCAGATCGTATTCTATTATTCCAGGATTGGAGCACATTTCAGGCACGTACACACGAAAAGCAAGTTTTGTATTTGGGGCAAGGAGGTTTGCTTGCCTGGAGATGCCATTTCAGGGTTCCTGGGAGTATTAGGAGATGCAGGCCCAGGAAGTGGACGCCGTGTGAAGTTGTTCGTCCGCCTCCGACTCTATTAGAGTATTTTGTTGCACAATTAAGATGTTTTGAAAGTGCTCATTTGACCATGACTGAATTTGCTGGGGAAAATACGTTAAGGAAGGTGGGGGCTGGGAAATAACCAACCTAATGCAGCGCTGTTACAGGAAATAGCCACCGAGGGGCAGCAGAGAGGCAGAAATAAGTTAAAACAGAGCGCACGTTTTAAATGAGGATGCGTGCCAATAATTGTTTCTGCCCAATTGACTTTAAATAGACAAGTCTGTGCAGTCAAACATGAATAAGGAGAGGGTTGTGTTGAACAGCAAAGCATTATTCAACATAATAGTGTATTCTCCACATCTAACAAAACAGCAATGATCTACACAGAAAGAGCTACAGTCCTTACTTTCAGTTACGCTGGTTCTACATGGAGTGTCTCTCGCCAGCATCCTCCTGCCTCCCAACTAAAATATGGCTATCAGGCCACGAATTACATCTCTTTCCCCTCTCTACAGTGACAAAGGTCATCTCAGACACCAAGCTGATGAGAAACAAGATTAATGTAAGTGAACCAGGCTAGATGGAAGAGTCAGTAATCATCTTTTCCTTAAACGTGTCTCATTTTAATGAAGCCTGTGATGTTGGAGGAAAACAAAGATTGCATTATATCAGGAATTTTGTATACTGCATGCATGTATTTATATATGTGTGTATATATGTGTACGTATGTATACATGTACGTGTGTATGTGTATATATGCTTTATGTATGTGAATATTTAAAAAAAAATTTGTCCAAATAGTTTGGGGGAGGTAGGCAGGAATTTTAGGAGTGAAATTTGGAATGGAGAGTGGGGAACTTGTCTAGTTTCACAAGATGGGCTTGAAATGTGTGTGTATTGTACATATTTGTAATGTCACGTGCCTTGTAAACATCCCCTAACGCTAACTTGCTTCCAGGCTCCTGTGACAAATGTCCCTACTTCTGTGATACGAATGACATTGTTCATGATGAAAGCCTCTGTGGCCTGAGGCTGAAGGAGGGGTGATCAGGATATAAAACCAACATCCTGTTCTTCGATGTTAAAGCTCTCCATGAAAATCCATGCTCTTCATGATGCGGAAACAGATACGAGTGTCCCTTCACCACTAGCCATGAACCGCACAACATTTTAATTTCCTAGAATCAAAGATTGTCTTGCAGATAGACATTTGCTCCAGACTTCCTTAATTGGAACAAAATTGAACAATATTAAATTAGAACACTGGATGTAAAGTCAGGCATGGCCATGATAAGGTAACAGATTTTGTTGTCAGTGACTAGAAAACTGGGCAACATGTATAAAAAAGTTATTTTCAGACATTGGACAACTCTCAGTACAGGATCACAGTCCTTGATAGAAAACAAATGTGGTGAGCCGTAGGATTTTGCCATGACTTCCTGCCCAGAGGAACCTTCCAGACCAGGGAGGTAGAACCCTGGCAGGGCAAGAGACAGACTTCAGAGACCAAGGCAGCTGGAACTGGTGGAGAAGAATACCTGAGAAGTAGGAGCTGCCCGGAGGAAGAGCACCAGTAGAGGGTCCTTGAGTCTTTGGCTCAAGGCTAACCTGGGAACGCAAAGGGTCAAACTGCGTGAGGCTGATAACAGCCAGGCAGGTGGAGAGTGAGTATGCACCTGCTAATAGAGCACCTACAACTGACAGGACTGGAAGGAGAGATAGACAAAACCATAGTGAGAGCTACAGGTTGTAGTCTGTCTTTCTCACTGGGTGATAGAGCAAGTAAGAAAACCAGTAAGCATGTAAAAGTCATTTATAGAACATCCGTCCACCAACTGTAACGTACACATGTTTTTCAAATGCACGTTTGCCATAAGACACATATGCTCTGCTATAAAACAAGGCTAAAGAAATGTTAAAGGTTTTGAACCTTATAGACCATATTCTCCAACCACAGTGAGATGTAATTAGAAATCCATAATGAAAGTTCATCCTAGGATCATCCCTCGCGGTCATGCTGGGTGTTCCCTTTGCCTGTCTCCCTTATTGAATCCCTTGTTTCCTGGAACTACGTCTTCCTCTTTCTTGGTTTCCTTTCTCGTTTTGGTGGAGCACCTTCTCCCCCAGTGCTGTGAGAAAGGATGCAGGGGCTGCACCGTGCGTCTTCTGTCTGCCCCCTATGCGTCCACTCTCCATCCTTCTTGGCCACAGTCGGTGCACTGGGAGATGGACCCACACCAATGGTATCAACGGGCCCTCTTGTCCTCTGACTTCTGGAAGGGTTTAAGAGAGTGAGCACCAGCAGGAGAGGAAGGGAGGAAGGACAGTGAAGGTTTTTTCCTGGCAGGTCACTCAGCACAAGCTACATCTTTTGAAGGGAGGTCACAGGTCCTCCAAGGGAGCCCTCTCCCTGGACACTCTGTGTATTTGGGTGCTGGTCACAGCTCTTCCTGTTCCCCTTTGGGCCAGGGGCTGGTAATGACCTGCTGGTCCTAACTGCTCACTTTATTATCCCTTCATGGTTTTCCTATGATCTGATTGCACCTTTGTTAGGTGGCCCCTTTATTAAAATGTTCCTCAAAGCACCCAGTTTTGCATTGGCTGTTTTCCAGCCAGGATTCTTTATGACATAGGAGGCGATAATTTTAACAACTTGCTCATCTAAGAATGTATTCATTCTGCACTCAAAACATCCTGATCATTGGGCTAGTACGGAATTGCAGATTGGAAATAACCACTCTGTTGGTTTAGGATTCAGATTTTTCTAATCACCAACTTAGTCAGTACCTGCTTCCTGCATGCCAGCTTCTAAATTTTTTTTTATTTTCGGTACTGTTTCTTCTTCCATTTACCCTGTCTTTTTGGATTCATGCGTTTTTGTCTTATTTATTCTTAAATCTCTGTACTATTAATTTAATAGGCTATCAAGACAGAGGCGAGAAGCGTTAGTTTCCTATTGCCACCATAACAAATTACTGCAAATGTAGTGGCTTTTAAAAAACACAAAATTTTCTTACAGTTCCGTAGGTCAGAGAGTGACTTGGAATTCACCCAGATAAAGCCAAGGTGTTGGCAAGTCTGTCTGATTTTTCTGGAGGATGATCCATTTCCTTGCTTCTTTGGGGTCTGGCAGAAGTCAGTTCCTTGTGGATGTAGGGCTGAGGTCTCGTTGCTTGCCGGCTATGAGTGGAGGGCCATCCCCAGCTTCTGTGGGCCACTCACACTTGACTCCTGGCCCCTTACACCATTTTCAGCACCAGCAGTGGTGGGTCGAGTCCCTCCTATGCTTTGAATGTCTCCTCTGTCATCGGCTCGGTCTCTGATCATAGCTGAGCAAGATTCTCTGCTTGTAAGTGTCCACCCATATCACCCAGGATAATCCCCCCTTCTCAAGCTCAGACCCTTCATCACATCTGCAGAGTCCCTTTCCACGTAAGGTAACAGATGCACAGATTTCAGGGGTTAGAGAGTGGACGTTCTGGGGGACCCTTAGTCAGCCCCATGGGAGGTGAATGCGGGCATCTAATCGCTGTATTTAACTGAAACCGCCCCTAGCAGGCTCCTAGGGAATGCTGGCGAGATTGACCGGTTCAGGGAGGGGTTCAAGTCATACCTGTAGAAGGCGAAGGTACTGAATGTTTTAGCGCAGGAGATAAGAAACTAGAGGTGAAAAATACTCATGAATCATTTGCAAAGAGTTCATATGTTTCTAGGTATAAAATAAAGCAAATTTGTTTTGAATAAATCCAGAGGGAAAAACTAGGATTAATGGAGGATGCCTATAAGGAGGTAGATTTGGTCCAACAAAAGAATGTTCTAAATTAAGGGCTGATTGACAATTGGGAGGTCCACCTTAGGAGGTAGTGACCATTCTGTATTAATGTAAGGGTAGGAAAAATTTACTAGGTTAATTAACATATTATCCAGTCACGCATACAGTCCACGTATATACTGATTGTCTTGTACCAGGGGCCCCCTGATCTGCGGTTTTCACTTTCCACAGTTACAGTTACCCATGGTCAACCCAATCAGTTATTTTTATTAATATAACATATTTAGAGAGAGAGAGAAAGAGAGAGAGACCATATTCACCTAACTTTTATTACAGTGCATTGTTATAATTGTTCTACTTTATCATTAGTTATTACTGTTAATTTCCCACTGTGCCTAATTGATGAATCAAACTGTGTCACACATATGCACGCACGGGAAAGGCACAGCGTACGTAGTGTTTGGTGCCACCCGCGGTTCCAGGCATCCACTGGGGGTCTCGGACGTATCCCCTCAGACTAGAGATGATACTGTATGTGTCAAAGGGAAATTAAAGCACAGTTTACTTCCTGCTCTCAAAGAATTTTCCGGAGAATATTTTATGACGCTGTGACCACACCCTTGTTCCTCATTCTCCATCTGTTCATGTCATAGCTCTTTACTGGGCTCCCACAAAGCCCGGGCACCGTTCTAGACACTGAGGCTACGTCAGTGAGCGAAACGGACAAACCTCTGCCCTCCAGGGGCTTCCTACAGCTCGGTCCTTGTGCCTGTTCAGTACACCCCTGTGTCCGTGCCCTCTTCTCTGTGTCCCCAGCCATGACCACCACTCAGGTCTTCCGTGTCTTCCCTCAACATTTGCAGTGGCACTGAAATGTTCTCTTCTTTGATCTATTCCAGACTCCGCTTGTGGATTAATCTTGTGGAATCAATGCACGATTGTCTGACCCCTACCGGCTCCCTCCTGAAGGCAGGAACCAGGGCAAGCCCCCTAGCCCGGCTGTCCAGGCAGTGCTCACGCGGTCAGCAGCCGTTCCAGCCACGCTTCCTGTGATGCCCCAGCACTTCCTCTTTGCTCCAGACACAGCAAACCTCTCACCACTCCCTGCCCACATGCCACGCCTTCCACACTGTGCGTCTGCCGTCCCCCTAGCCTGTCATGACTCTTCTCTCTCTCTACCCAAATCTTACATCTTCCAAGTCTCCGATCAATATCACTGTGTCTACAGGACTTTCCATAGTTCTCTTAATACAGTCACTTTCCTCTAAAGCCCCCAGTGCTCGGCCCACACCTGTGTACAGCCATTTATTGAACTCACGTAAGCACACATTCTCCTTCCTTGTTGCTTAAAGGCTTTGTAAAGCCAAATTCATATCTGATCTATGTTGTCAACCTCAATGCTGTGCATGTATTTACTTCTTGAATGACCAAAGTATGAGAAGACCTGAAAGTGAACTGTAGCATCGTTTCTGCTGTGTAAGCAGTGCAAAGTGCATTCACCTGTCTCGTCTGCACAGGGCAGCACAGGCCGCATCCTTTGAGCGAATTGATCACAGAAAGCAGCCAGCCAGCGGCTTCCTCCTCACTGAACACAGCCAGTGTCTCTCTGCGTGGAAAGGCAGTAAGGCCACTGTCCATCGCCTGTTTTTGTGGAGGGTTTAATAAAAACTATCCTAGAAGGAATAAATCACCTTTTGACAAGTAGGTCACAGGAACGTAAGTGTCACCTTGGGGAACTAGTGAATAATTCATTGGCTTGGACCGGACCTACGCAAATCTGAGCTCCAAATTTCAGTGAAAGCGGAAGGTGTGTGGATTTCCCATTGTCAGCTTTCTTGCCTTTGTTCCTGAGGACAATATTTTTGGCAACTCAAAACTGTACCTGAGCAGGCAACATGACAGTGGTTCTTCTCTTGCAGCTTTTCGTATCTGCACCACGTGAAACTGTTTATCTGGAAAATGCCGTAGTCGACACTGCCGTCCTCTAGGATCGTCTGCGCTGTGGTGTTGTAGCCGCTCTCGTAGTACGCCATGCAGATCCCTGGGGAGGGACCAAGCCCCAAGTGCCGGGAAAAGCAATGCCTTGTTTCCTCTAAGCCAGCTCTCGGGGCGGGAGGGGGGGTTCCTTATCCCCTGTCACCTAATTGCCTCCTCACAACAAGCCTGGGGTGGGCAGGGCAGGTGGTGAGCCCAGGGGCACACGGGGACCGCACTTGGGGGCTATGATCGCGTGGCTAAAGCTGCACACCTGGCCAGTGGCTGCGGCTAGTCTAGAACCAAAAGTCAGGTCCTCCCCCGACAGTGCCGGCAGGGGCGGCACCATTTCCCCTTCCCTTGCTGGCGCTGGTGTCGTAAGCGCAGGGTTCCAGGACTCAGGGGATGAGGGGCAGGGGATGAATGGGAGGAGGACAGTGTGTGACTACCCAGCAGCCATCCCTGGGGGCCGGGGGGACGCGCGGGGCATGGGCAAGCTGGGAGCAAACAGAAGAGAGTGTAGCTGGGGCCTTCAGCATCTCAGAGGAGAGGCCAAAGACAGAAGGAGCACAGGAAGGAAAAAACCTCACAGTTTCCAAGGCTAAAGCCCGCGTAATTGTCCAGGCCGGCCCTCGAAAATATTTTTGCCAGTTTGCAGCGCGTGTAGACCTTGGACTCGGTGCTTGTGACCAGGCAGCCGATCAGGGCCAGGATCCCCGCAGCCTTCATCCCCGAAGCCTGTTGGGGACAGAACCTGCGGAAGATCAGGAGACCAGGTCAGACATTCTTGATTTAGTCTAAGATTCTGTCCGTGGCCGACGGCGGCTGCTGCTGCGACGGCCCTGCACAGCTAGATGCCGCGCGTCCCTTGCCGTCGTCAGTCAGAGCCGGCGTCAGGGAGACACAAAGGAGGCACAGACGGGCAGCACAGGCAAGGAGCGAGACGGCAGGCGCCTCCTCCCGCTTCTGCAGCTGCTCTGAGCTCAGCTGTGCTCCTGGGATCACGCAAGCAAAGAAACGAACCCTTCTTTACTGACGTCCCGGTGGAAACCACGGGGGCATTTCCGTGACTGCCGTTTACTCTGAGTCGAGAAAATAGAATACAAAGGGTGAAGCATTTCCTATGTGGTTGACCCCTGAGCAGCATGGCTTTGGACTGCACAGGTCCATGTGTACATGGATTGCTGTCAATGACAGTGGCACTGGGCTTCCGGCCTCTCCTGCCTCTCCTTCCGTATCCTCCCCCTCTTCTGCCTCTGCTGCCCCAGGAACAGCAGGACCCACCCCGCCCCTCCACCACCTCCACCGCCCACTCAAGGTGAAGACGATGACCATGAAGACCCTTATGCTGATCCATTTTCACTTACTGGACAGTGAATGTTTTTTCTTCCTTATAATTTTCTTACTGTTTTCTTTTCTCTAGCTTCCTTTACTGTAAGAATACAGCACGCAATACACGCGACATACAAATACGTGCTAATCGATTATTTATATTATCAGTAGGGCTTCCTGTCAACAGCAGGTTACTAGTTAAGTTTTGGGGAGGCAAATTTACATGTGGATTTTCAACCACATGGGGATTGTTGTGCCTACAAACTGGCATTGTTCAAGGGCCCACTGTGTATGCAAAAACAGACACCCTATTTCGGGCCGAGATGAAAGACACGTGGCCCTGTATGGACAACTTTAATATTTATTGTTCGGGGTCCACTGAAGGGAGAAGATCAAGCCTCTTATCTTCCTTCCATCCCCGTATCTGGATGCATTTCCAAATGTGGGAGCATTGCTTGAAAAATGTCAGTCTTTTATCTTTTATCACAAATGCAACGTTTTTCAGGCTCGCCACCGCTGCTCTGGTGGAACGTCCTAGAAGCCTGCATCTGATGCAGAGCAGGAGGGCAGGGAAGCACTGGGTGCAGGCGCAGAGGGTGAGAAGGAGACCTTCACTGAACTATCGATTAGTAGAATGCGGGTGGGATCCAGTGCCCCACCTCTCGTTGGCTGCTGGTTTCCCACAATCCCTTCCTCCCTTGAGATGGTATATCTTCCCCACATGTGACCGCCTTGTGGGGATGGGGCGGGTGAAATCTCTGATAACTGTTCAGATCCTGAGCCCGACGTTCATGGCTATTTTCATCTGGTGTCATTTTCTGCGCCTGCCTAGAAATGTTTCAAGTTATTATTTTCTCTTCTTGGGACTAGATTTTCTCCCATGGAAAGGGGGAGGGTAAAAATAAGGCTGAGTATTGAGCAAGGGCAGAGCAGGGAGTCACAACGTGGGCTTTGAAGTAACGGAGCGGCCAGGTCGCTAACTGCATTTCACAGGGGGCACGTAGAGGGCAGGGCCGGCAGGCGAGGCCGGCTCTTGTTAAGTGAAGTTTTACTGAAACTCAGCGACCCCCACTGGTAGTATATTGTCGTGGCTGCTTTCCCACCACAGTGGCGGGACTGAGTAGCTGTGTCAGAGTCTGTGTAGACCACAAAGCCTACGATATCATCCTCTTCTCGGAACACGCCTGTCCCTGGTGTACAGATGGCGTTAGGCACCGAGAAGCAAACCAGTGAAGTCTGAGATGCAGAGCTTGTAAGTAAAGTTGGTGTCTGTCCCGTCTTAGAGTCTCACTGGTCTCAAGTCAAAACAAACCCCCACAGCAACGGTGACCCTAAGCATCATGTTCTAATCCTTCAGGCCAAGGGTTACCCTTGCTGGTTCTTTGGGACAGGTGGCTTCATCAGAGTAACTTAGGTCTTGCTGAAAATGTAGATTCCTGGTGTCTCCCCCCAAAGATTGATTTCTCGGGTGACTATGCGGAAGGAACATGCAGCTACTCACTCAGGCAGCCACTGGCAGCTCACACGAGCTTCCTGCACCCCGCAAAGCCATGTCTGACTCTTCCAAGGCACGAGTGAGCCCTCTCCTGGCTCAAGAACCTTCCTTTAGAGCCTTAGAGAAAGAAGAATTCTTACCTCCTTTGTTTCCAACTGCCTGGAGATGCCAGAATTCTACTTCTTGGGACCTAAGGCCATAGCATCCTGTGCTCTTATGTTCTGAGACAGCTGATAACTACATTCCGGGCCTTCCTACCTCTCTTTTTCCTTCGTCCCCCGTCCGTAACCCTCCTTACTCCACAGCTTGGGCAGGGCCTCCCGTCCAAGCCAGAGCTCCTCCGTCAAGAGGCAGTCTCCATATGTGACCACAGATCGCATGAGTAAAGTCAGGCATGTGCCCCAGTAGTTGTACATTAAATTGCAAACCACACTCCTGCGCTTCTGTACTAATATGTTATGTAAATTACAAACATACACAAGATCAAAATTTGAAAGTGGATGAGATAGAGGTGAAATTAACACGAAACATTTTATCAACAGTACATTTCTTTGCTATGATTCAGTTGTTATAAATAAAATATTCTTAGTGAAATCAATGATTTTATTATTTTTGAAAAGTTTGTTTTAATATTTTGTGAATCAGTAATTGAAGGGCTGGTGTCAAGGTCTATTAATTTCCATGTTCAGATTTAGTGACACATTTGAACTGAATTCTCACTGGGATATGTAGGTCTAAGTAGAAGTTTATTGTTGGTTGCACATAACTATCATTTTGTTTTCTTAAATCCATCTGCCAATATGTGAAGGTTCTGTTAAAATCTATTGTTAAGTTTATTTATTGTTACATTGTGCAGATATAACTGTAACTGCACTGTAATGACATAACTTATTTAGCCAATTCCATATTGGTGCACATTTACATTATTTCATTCTTCTCTTATATATATATTACAATTAATAATCTTGTACCTATGTCATTTTCACCATCATAAGAATATCTTTAGGAAAAATTCCTGGAAATGGAATTTTTAAGTCAAAAAGTGTAATTTTGGCTGGGCGCGGTGGCTCACGCCTATAATCCTAGCACTCCGGGAGGCTGAGGCGGGAGGATCGCTTGAGGTCAGGAGTTCGAGACCAGCCTGAGCAAGAGTGAGACCCCGTCTCTACTAAAAAATAGAAAGAAATTAGCTGGACAACTAAAAATATGTAGAAAAAATTAGCCGGGCATGGTGGCACATGCCTGTAGTTCCAGCTACTTGGGAGGCTGAGGCAGGAGGCTGTGAGCTAGGCTGACACCACGGCACTGTAGCCTGGACAACAGAGTGAGACTCTGTCTCAAAAAGAAAAAAAAAATGTAATTTTGAAATTTTCTAGATAGGTTCAAGTTGCCTTCCACCTGGGCTCAGGTCTGGAGGATGAGGCTCTTTTCCTACTGCCAGGGCAGCGCACTTATCAAGCTTTTCAATATTTGCCAATGTGAGAGATGAAACCTGGTATCTCAGCACAGTTTCAATTTCTGCTTGTCTTATTTGAAGCTGGTTGAACATCTCTTCTTACATTTAGGAGCCATTTGTGAATCTTTTTCTGTGAACTGCTTATAATACGAGAAAATTATAGGTTTATTCTTCAAACACCTTTTCAAAATGCTTTGAAATAGGGATTTTACTAATCAGTGAGAAAATAGGGATACATTGTTTTTTTATTCCCTTCAAAAATGCCTGTTCAGCAGGTTTTCAAGATACAAGGTAAATATACAAAAGCTATTCATATTCTTATATACTGACAGTAGAAAATAGAATTTTAAATTTTAAAAACATCATTTATAATAGCACACAAAAAAGAATGAAGTACTTGAATTTAAATCTCACAAAATATGTGTAGGATCTATATGCTGACAACTATAAAACACATGAAAAATTAAAGAAGACCTAAATAAATGGAAATGATATACCATGTCCATGAATTTGAAAGTCAACATTATTAAGATTTGATCTACCAATTCAACGGAATCCCAGAAAATTGTTTTGAACATATCAATAAGATGATCCTAAAACTGACATGGAAAGGCAAAAAGACTAGAATAGCCAAAACTATTCAGAAAAAGAACCAAATTGAAGGACTCATACTACCTGATTTCAGGACTTAATATTAATATAAAGCTATAGCAATCAAGACAGAGTGGTGGAAGGACAGATGCATAGACCAGGGGAACAGAATGGAAAACCCAGAGATAGCTCCACAAGAATGTAGTCACCTGAATTTTTATGAAGATGCAAATTCAGTTCAATGGAAAAATGATGGTCTTTTCAACAAATGGTACCAGAATAATGGCTATCTATGTGCCGAACAACAAAAACAACTAAAATTTTAAAAGGCAGATTGGAAGTCATATGCCCCAGACCTTACATAAAAATTAATTTAAAATGGATCAAAGACCTAAATGTAAATATTAATAGTAAAACCATGAAATTTGTAGAAGCAAACATAGAAAACCTGCAGCATTTTGGGTTTGGCAATGAAATTTTAGACACAACACCCCAAAAGCATAATCCATAAAAGAGAAAAATGAAATAACTGGACTTTATCAAGATTAAAAAAACTTTCTTGGGAAAAGTGTTTACAAATCACACATCTGATGAAAGCCTTGTATCCAGAATATATAAAGGCCTCTTAAAACTCAACAATAAGCAAACAAAATAACCCAATTAAAAAATGGGCAACCAATCTAAGCAAACACTTCATCAAAGCAAACACACAAGTGGCAAACAAGCACAGGAAAAATGGTCAACATTATTTGTCGCTAGGGGAGTGTTAATTAAAACCACAATTAGACATCACTTCCTGACAATTAAAATTGTTAAAATCAATCAGACTATTGTCAAGTGAGGATGAAGCCACAGAACAGTAAGAATTGTCATTCATCACTGCTGGGAACAAAATGTACTGTCACTTTGGAAAATTTTGGCAGTTTCTTATGCACTTAAATATAGAATTATCATATAAACCAATAGTCACACTCCTAGGTATTTATTCAAGTGAATCAAAAACTTATGTTCACACAAAAACAAGCCACCCAATGTTTATAGCAGCTTTATTCATAGCTACTAAAAATGGGAGGCAACCAAGCTGTCCTTCAACCGGGGACGTGTGACCACAGCCGTGGTACGGCCATACACAGGAATCCTACTCCGCATCGAAAGGAGCAAGCATTTGATTCCCACAATAACACAGATCAATCTTAAAAACCTTTTGCTAAGTGAAAGAAGCCAGACCCAAAAGACGACCCGTGATACAATTCTGCATATATGACATTATGGAAAAGGCAAAACTGTGGAGATAGAAAGCAGATCCCTGCTCGTCAGGGATTAGAGGCGGAACTGGCCACAAAGGGCCACACAACTTTCATTAGGTCGACTCTTCCCTAGGGTACCGGGGTAGTGGGCTTACAATTTCATGAATTTGTCGAAACCCATAGAATCATACATTGCAAAGCGTGAATGTCAGTGTTTGCAAATTTTTAAAAAATCACCCAGGATGTGGGGGGACCCCAGGATGGAATTCAGACAGCGACCAAAAGACCTAACTGCGTCCCAGACGTGTGACAGGTGGGGAAAGAGTTCCTGATCTAGGTCTCTTTGGAAAACAGTGTTTTCACCGGATATTTTAAGTCTTAAAGGCAGAAAGATCCATATATGAACACTGTACTCTGGTTGGGAAATTTGCTTCTCGCAGGGGTCAGGGTTGGCGATTCTGAAACTGCTTTACATGTAAAAGTAGGGCTAAACCGATGAGTAAATAGATGGCAGATACTGGCGGCCAGATTTCACTGTCAGAGAAAGAAGTTACAAATAAGCCAGAGAGGAAGACGAGAATAACCGCTGTGGTGCTGGATTAGAGTCAGATATGAAATAGGGATCCATCTACCCGTCTATTATCTATCTCTCTTCACATCAATAGATTCAGATACAGAAATAAACATAGAAACACACATATACACGGGGTGGTATACATACATCGATTCTTAACTCTGTCTCCCAAGAGGACCTAGAAATGGTGACACCCCATTAGCAATGAGCATCCTCAGACCCCAGATCTGCTTCTAACACCATTCCATTTTCCAATAAAAAACAAAAAATGAATCCTTGAACACTGGCTGATTTCAGGACTGGGATGGGAATAATGGGAGATCATCCTGGAGCAACTTGTTACTACCAGAAAACAAGGAAGGCCTGAGAGCGGGCGGAAGGGGGAGGTGCATATCAAAGGGACACGGGAACCCGCTGAGAGAACTCCCAGTGGCCCACACTGGGACACTCTGAGCAACAAAATAAATAACGATAGCACTGGATTATAACTCAGAGAATAAAATAAATATGTATGAGTGCATACTAATATAAACAAATGATTGAGTAAATAAATATCTGAGGAGAGAAGCAAGTCTTACTTATAGAAGAATTCTAAATAATCCATGTAGGCAATCCTCCTCCAGGACACAGAGCTTCATTCTCTGCCCTCGGCGTGAGGGCTGGACTTAGTCGCTTGCTTCCTGCAGGTGGGGTATGGAGAGGGGAACACGGCAGCCTCCCCATGCAGACACCCAGTGGACTCCCTGCGGCCAAGCGCTCACGGTTAACCTCACCACGAATGAGCCCTGTCCGTCCCCCGATAGGACGGGACGAGAGGGCACGTCACCTCCCTGGCTTTCTTCCCCCAGATCCATAACCCAGCTGAATCGTGAGGAAGCATTAGTGAACCCCCAGTGAGGGACATCCTGCCAAATACCTGCCCGGTTCTCCCCAAACGTGCCAGTCATGAAAGGCAAGGCTTAGAAACCGTTACAGACCCCAGAGACCGAGGGAATGTGATCGCGACCTCATCCGTGTTTCTAATATTATCTGTTTTCTGCCCCAGGATCCAATGTGGTGCCCTGGATTGGATCCTGCTGTAGAAAAAGGACAATATGAGAAAAGCCAATGACATCCGAGTAAAGCCTGTAGTTAATACGTCGCACTGATGTCAATTTCTTAGTTTTGACAAATGTGTTGTAAGAGCAAAGGGGAGACGGGGCTGTGCCATCTGTGCAACTTTTCTGTAAATCTAAAATGAGCCCAAAACTAGTCTGAAGTTCTGCCAGGCAGCACGCTGCTGAGAGCCCAGTGTCATGCCAAAGCTGAGCAGATTCGAAAGACTCGATCATGGCCTAACAACCGTGGTCAACTGATCTTTATATCTGACAACCCTTGTAACTTCTCTGCCAATGAGAAGCCGGGACACGCGTGCCATGAAAGAGTTTCAGAGTCGCTTTTCTCCTCATTACAGATTATCGTGGAGGTTCTATTATGTAGAGGTCTCATTTTAATAAAATTAACCACATTAATTTAACCCTACCAATATAGTCTGATCCTACTTATTTTTCATATAAAATGGGACCACACTGTCGATGACTTGTGTCCTCTGAACTGCCATGTATTGAGATAAACTAAAAGGAATAAGTGGACACATTATTCTCCTCCACGTTATCCGGGGCCCACGGAAAGTAAGATGCAGAGAGGAGAGCCGCGCGGCACAGGTGTGAAGGTTGAGGCTGCTGAGCCGACGTAAACCCTTGCCCACGTGGAGCAGCCCCACCCAGCTCAGACCAAGGCGGAAGCACCAAACAAATCCCATGGAGACTTGGTCACCCCAACGGTGATGATGGCAGCAGTGGCTTTGAATGTGTGCAGTGTTATTATTATTATTATTATTATTGTGGTAATATACACATAATGTAAAATTTACTATTGAGCCATTTCAACGTTTATAATCCAGAGTTATTAAATACATTTCCAGCATTGTGCATCCATCACTACTCTCCAGTTTCAGAAGGTTTTCATCTCACCTCCCCGGAAGGAAGCCCTGCTCCCGTTCTGTGATCGCTTCCCGTTCCCCCCGGCCCCCGCCTGGTAAACGCGGCTCTGGGTTCTGTCTCTACGACCCACCCGTTCGGGATGCTGCTGTACACGGATCTGCTGCGGTTCTATCAGGGCTTTTCAAAGTGTGGTCCTCACCACCCATTTGGAAACCTCACCTGAAAAATGTGTTAAAATGAAGTTGACTTCAGTCTAGTTCTAAATCAGAATTGGGGGTGTGTGTAGGGAGGTAGGAATCGGAGTTTTGACATGCTTCCCAAGTGATCGTAATGCCCCTAAAGCATGAGAAAATCAGAGGTAGCCGGCCCTTTCCCTGTCTTCTCTTAGACACTGTGGGTGGCCCACAAAAGAATTCACAATGGGGAATTAATCAGTGAGTTGACTCAATGTGTAACATTTTCCGAGAGAAATGTGATATTGAGACATCTTCAAAATACAGTGCCTTAAGCCACGTTCACAGTTTTCAAACTGTTTTTCAGAGACTAAAGGTCTGTTTAAAAACAAAAGACACTGCCTTAACCCAAATCAGTGATCTCCTAGTAGTCAGATTTCTGACACCGTTACAGACCAGTGGGGGAGCTATTATGCCATTTGAGTGACCGGCACCTAAACCTGAGACCACTTAGGGGACAGCAAGGACCGTGGCACGTGCCCTGAGATTCAGGGATGCCCACAAGTAAGGCATCTCTAAGTCACGTGGGCTGGGTGAGTTTGCTGGTGTGACTCATACAGTACCACTAGGATTAACACAGCAAAGGAATGTGTCCTGACACCCAAAGGTGGATTTATAGGTTTTATAGGTCTTATTAAACCTCATTTCTGTGTCACAGCCCTTGGCCCACCCCACTACAGATAGATATTCTGCTCCACCTTTACCATTTTAAGCTTGTACAGTAGATGTTACAATTGTCGCCTAAGCTTATTTCAAAAATACAAACACAGAAGAGGTACAAACTCTACATATCACAGCAAAAAAATTAGTCTTTACTCTCTAGATATTTCTAAAAGTGACCTGTACAAGTTGGGTTTCTCCATCGGTCATTTGAGACCCATGGAAATATCTTGATATCATAGCTAATATTTTATCAACGCTACATTCTTTCCTGGATTTTTGTAGTGTTACAATTGTGAGTTTCATGTGTGGTGTCTGGCCACTGTACTTGCACCTCACAAAAGGACGTGCACTTTGGCCAAAACTCTAGGTGACCACCTAGAGTGCCTCTTCTGAAATAACATGAAAAAAGGATAAAACAATTTTCTTTAAATTTTTTTGACACATAGTTTCTGATTGTGTGTATTTGTGTATTTTTACAGTTTCCATTGCCATGTATAGGAAAGAAACATTTTTATGAGTAGAAGGATCTAGAAGGTTAAGAATGCAAGATCTGGAAGCAGATTGCCAGAGTATGAACTTGGGCTCTGCCAACTGCTCATTGTTACTTTAACTTCTCTGTGTCCCCATTTGTCTTGTCTGTAAAATGGGATAATAGTGCCTTCTTCACCAGGGTAGCTATGAAGACCAAATGGAAGAATTCATGAAAGCTGATGGAACAGTGCCTGGCACACGAAAGACCTCGACGTATTTTGGCTGTTATGATCATTACTAGAGTTCACTACTGTGGCTATTGTTATTACCATGGTCACAAAAAACGAAGTCTTAGGCAAGAGCATTAGGCAGGTTTGAGGTACTTTGAAAAAGAAATATGAGGCCATTCCCCATAAAGATTCATTCATCAATAAGGTCTAGGATGTTTTCTCGTAAGGGTAGGAGTTCTTGGTCCAAGGCATCAAGTGATCTGAAAAACCTCCTGTAATTATATGCAAGTGGGAGATTCGTGTGCATTTTTCCAGGACACACCCTACGTTTCACCAAATTCTCAAAGAACCTGAGACTTCCAAAATCTTAAGAGTTGTCACTTTGGAGCCTGCTGAGCTGAGTTGGAGGAGTCCCCCGCGGGCCGTGTTCTGCCCAGCCTGGAGGTAGCCGAAGGATCCGACACGAACCCTTCACGCCTCTTTCATGCCACACCCGTCTTGTACTGGCTCCTTTTTCTATGCTTGGACATTTTTGACGTTTTCCAAATGCATGTGGGGGTCCCAGACATTCCAAAATACTTTAGGCAGAGTTAGTACAGTAAGACAGCGTTCACTGCTCCATGAAACACAAATTCACCAGCCGTTGTGGTGCCCCAGGGATTTCCACAGCTATTGGTGCTCTAACCTGGGAGAATCTGTATGTGAGCTTGAGTGTGAGTGTGTGAGTGTGAGTGTGTGTCAGTGTCAGTGTGAGTGTGTCAGTGTGTCAGTTTGTGTGTGAGTGTGTGCGTCTGTGTGTGTGAGTGTGTGTGTCAGTGTGAGTGTGTGTCAGTGTGAGTGTGTGAGTGTGTATGTCAGTGTGAGTGTGTGAGTCAGTGTGTGAATGTGGGTGTCAGTGTGTGTGTGTGTGAGTGTGTGTGTCAGTGTATGTGAGTGTGAGTGTGGGTGTCAGTGTCAGTGTGTGTGTGTGCGTGTGTGTGTGAGTGTGTGTCAGTGTGAGTGTGTGAGTGTGTGTGTCAGTGTCAGTGTGTGTGTGTCAGTGTCAGTGAGTGTATGTGTGAGTGTGTCAGTGTGTGTGCGTGTGTGTGAGTGTGTGTCAGTGTGAGTGTGTGAGTGTGTGTCAGTGTGTGAATGTGGGTGTCAGTGTCAGTGTGTGTGAGTGTGTGTGTCAGTGTCAGTGAGTGTGTGAGTGTGGGTGTCAGTGTCAGTGAGTGTGTGTGTGAGTGTGTATGTGTCAGTGTGAGTGTGTGAGTGTGTGTGTCAGTGTGTGTGAGTGTGAGTGTGTGTCAGTGTGAGTGTGTGAGTGTGTGTGTGAGTGTGTGTGAGTGTGTGTGTGAGTCAGTGTGTGAGTGTGTCAGTGTCAGTGTGTGTGAGTGTGAGTGAGTGTGTGTGTCAGTGTCAGTGTGAGTGTGTGAGTGTCAGTGTCAGTGTGTGTGTGTCAGTGAGTGTGTGTGTCAGTGTGTGTGTGTCAGTGTGTGTGAGTGTGTGTGTCAGTGTGAGTGTGTGAGTGTGTGTGTCAGTGTGTGTGTGAGTGTGTGTGAGTGAGTGTGTGTGTGAGTGTGTGTGCGTGTGTGTGTGAGTCAGTGTGTGAATGTGGGTGTCAGTGTCAGTGTGCGTGTGAGTGTGAGTGAGTGTGTGTGTCAGTGTGAGTGTGTGAGTGTCAGTGTCAGTGTGTGTGTGTGTCAGTGTCAGTGTGCGTGCATGCGTGTGTGTGTGTGTGTACATTCAGTCTTGCCTGTTGCG
>CAUYRT010070541.1:0-83322 GCA_963574885.1 Lepilemur ruficaudatus | reverse complement strand
TAAGCAATCCTTCTGCCTCAGCCTCCCGAGTAGCTGGGACTACAGACATGCGCCACCATGCCCGGCTCATTTTTTCTATATATATCTTTAGTTGGCCAATTAATTTCTTTGTATTTATAGTAGAGACGGGGTCTCACTCTTGCTCAGGCTGGTTTCGAACTCCTGACCTTGAGCGATCTGCCCACCTTGGCCTCCTGAAGTGCTAGGATTACAGGCATGAGCCACCTCGCCCGGCCGGATCTTAATGCTTTTTAACCTGGGAAGGAGGGCTGTCTTGAAGGCAGGGCAACCTTAATGCATGATATAAGACCAGAGGGAAAAAATTTTTTTTGTTGTGGTAAGAACACTTAATATGAGATCTACCCTCAACAAATTTTTAAGTGCACGATACGGTGTTGTTAACTATAAGCCCAATGTTGTAGAGCAGATTTCTCGAACTTACTTACCTTGTATAACTGACAGTATATATATATATATATATATATATATATATATATATATACCCTTTGAACAGTAACTCCCTATTTTCTCCTCCCTCCATCCCTTGGCAACTACCATTTTACTCTCTGTTTCTATGAGTTTGACTGTTTTAGGTTCCTCATGTAAGTGGAATCGTATTTGTCCTTCTGCTACAGGCTTATTTCACTTAGCATAATGTTCTCCGGGTTCATCCATGTTGTAGCATGTGGCAGGATTTCTTTCTTTTTAAGGCTGAATAATATTCCATTGTATTTATATATCACATTTTCTTTATTCATCTGCCAGTGGACATTTAGGTGCTTCCATATCTTGGCTATTGTGAATAATGCTACAATGAACATGGGAATATGGATATCTCTTTGAGATCCTGATGTCAATTTTTTAAAATATATACCAGAAGTACAATTGCTGGATCATATGACAATTCAATTTTTTAATTTTTGAGGAACCACCGTACTGATTTCCTTAGCATCTGTACCGTTTTACATTCCCACCAACAGTGCACAAGAATTCAGATTTTTCCACATCCACACCAACACTTGTTTTCTTCTGTTGCTGTTGTTTGTAATAACCATCCTAACAGGTGTGAGGTGATAGCTCACTGTAGTTTTGATTTGCATGTCCCTGATGATTACTGATATTAAGCATTTTTTCATAGACCTGTTGGCCATTTGTACATCTTCTCTGAAGAAATGTCTATTCAGGTCATTTGCACTTTTTAAAAAAAGATTATTAGTTTTTTGCTATTGAGCTTTAGGAGTTCCTTATGTACTTTGGATATTAACTCCCTATCAGATATGTGGTTTGGAAATATTTTCTCTAGTCTGTAGGTTCTCTTTTCATTCTGTTGATTGTTTCCTTTCCTGTATGGAAGATTTTCAGTTTGATATAGTCTCATTTGTCTATTTTTGCTTTTATTGCTTCTATGGTGGGTGTCATAGCAAAGAAGTCATTGCCCAGACCAATGTCATGAAGGTTTTCCACTATGTTTTCTTCTAGAAGTTTTATAGATTCAAGTTTTTCACTTAAGCCTTTAATCCAGTTCGAGTTGATTTTTGACTATTGTATAAAAATAGAGTCCAATGTCATTCTTTTGCTTATGAATATCCAGTTTTTTCATCACCATTTATTGAAGAGACTATTCTTTCCTTATTGTGTATTCTTCAGCCTTGTCAAAGATCAGTTGGCCATATCTTCATGGATTTATTTCTAGGCTCTCTATTCTGTTCCATTGGTCTATATGTCTGTTTTTATGCCAGTATCATATTGCTTTAAAAAATTTTTTTTATTCTTAATTATTATAAGTCATGATAATAGTCTATATTTATGGGGCCATACTGTTTTAATTACTGTAGTTTTGTGATATGTTTTGAAGTCAGGGACTCTGATGCCTCTAGCTTTCTTCCTCTGTCTTAAGATTAGTAAAGTTTGGTTTTTTTTGGGGGGGGTAGTTTGTTGTGTGTGTGTTTCCATTAAAGAGACGGGTCTTGCTGTGTTGCCCAGGATGGACTCAAACTCCTGGGCTCAAGCAATCCTCTCCCCTAAGCCTCCCGAGTAGCTGGGACTACAAGTGCATGCCACCATACCTGGCTTAAAATAGTAAAATTTTGATATATGATTGATTAATTACTATGGGTTTTTTTTTCTTTTTGAGACAAGATCTCATTGTGTCTCCTGGGCTGGAGTGCAGTGGCATCATCATAGCTCACTGCAACCTCAAATTCCTGGGCTGGAGCGATCTTCCTGCCTCAGCCTCCCAAGTAGCTGCGACTACAGGCACTAGCCACCATGCCTGACTGATTTTTCTGTTTTTCATAGAGACAAGGTCTCACTATGTTGCTCAGGCTGGTCTGAAACTCCTGGCCTCAACGATCCTCCTGCCTTGGCCTCCCAGAGTGCTGTGATCATAGGCATGAGCCACTGTGCCCAGCCAAACTACTGGTTTTTGAAAAGCCGTAGCTGACATACTAGGAGACACTTCATACACAGGTGTGGGGCTCAACCCAAGCAGTGTACCCAGTTAGCCCTTAATTTCTTATTTTCTACTGTGTGTTTCTTAACAAGGAAACAAGAGGCTTTGAGAACTCAAAGTAGCAGTTGTCAAGTGGAAATCTCCACCTTGCATTCTTCAATAATTATCATTCCACAAAGCCCACCCTGGGCAGAATATCCAAGCCACTGGTTCTGAGATGGAGCCAGCTGGGATCACAACTACCCTACTTCAAGAAAAATCATGCTTTCCCAACTAATCCGGTCCATGGGAAAAGTTATTTTAGCTCGGTTTAAGACAGTGGCAGGCCAAGAAGTTTGGAGAAGCACCGGCTCTCTTTCTGTTCCTGCAGAATCAGCCAATGTTTAGAATGAAGTGAGTCTTTTACAAGTGATTTGTCTTCAAAATGGTAGAACTCCTGCCAGGCAGTGACGGCAGAACAGAAACTGTTGAGAGTAAGAGAGGTAAGTCCAGTGCTGCCACCAGACTCTGATGTCCTTATTTCCAGAATATTTTCATTTTGTTCTGCTTCATTGAGAAGAGTTTAGAGTCTGGTTCTGCAAAGACCTTACTGTGTTCTCATAGGGCTTCCTCTACTTTAATGACATCAAGTCTTAATTTCTAAAGCCATATTTTCGCCTTGGAGAAACCCCTGGTTGTCCTCTGAAGTCCCATAACCTTACTGCTAGGACACCCTATTAGAAGCCAGATCAGAGGGTGCAACTGTTGAAATTAATGGTGACTCATTTTATAAAAATTTAATAACAATAATACTTGCCTGGTGCTAACTTTGCCCCAGGCTCTGTTCTACATAGTTTACACAGATGAATTCATTTAATCCTTATAATCTTTGCAATAACCTCCTGAGGTAACCAATGAGATGTCATATTCATTGACTATAAGATGTTCTTAATTTTAAGACTTACCATTATTTTATTTACCATCAAGAAAGGGGCAGAAAGTTTCCAATCACCAATGAATATTTGTTCACTAATCTGAAATTTACACTCCACTACTCTGTTTCCATGTCTTTCTCGATATACAAACGCTTTGAGTTTCAATGCCAATTTATAATCTTTTGAAAGACATTTTATTTATTTATTTTTATTTTTTATTTATTTATTTATCTTTTTTAAGAAAGAGTCTCGCTTTGTTGCCTGGGCTAGAGTAAGTGCTGTGGCGTCAGACTAGCTCACAGCAACCTCAAACTCCTGGGCTCAAGCAGTCCTCCTGCCTCAGCCTCCCAAGTAGCTGGGATTATAGATGTGAGCCACCAGGCCTGGCTAATTTTTTTTCTATTTTTAGTAGAGACATAGTCTCGCTCTTGCTCAGGCTGGTCTCAAACTCCTGATCTCAAGCAATCCTTCTGCCTTGGCCTCCTAGAGTTCTAGGATTACAGACGTGAGCCACCGTGCCCAGCCATTGAAAAACATTTTAAACAGCACAGAACTCACTTCAAGTATGAACATTATGAACTGACAATCGTGTCACAGCTGCCACCTGGCTGACAATAATTGTAAGAATCATTCCAATTTCAGAAACGTCGAAGTGTTAAAATAATTGTATATTAGAATTAAAGAAATTATCCCCATTTTTCAGTATGGAAATTGCAGTAGTGAGAGATTTAGTGGTTTGCCAAAAACCACACAGCTCTTGGCTTATCCAGACATTGAACTCAGGTGGTTTGGCTTCAGAGTTAGTGCTTTTGCTACTAAGAGATTCAGAGCTGAACGTGATAATGATCTACGCATCCTCAGTAATCATTTCTTCTGGTAGAAATCTCCCAACACAGAAAATCCCACTTTACAATTCAGCAAATCTATTTTTGGACAACTCTAATTGGAAGAAAATGTATCGAAATTTTGCACTTCTTTTTCCTTTGGGACCACACAGAGCAAGTTGAATGTTTCTTTCATATGCTAGGGTTTTGGTTTTATTTTCCCAAATAATGTGGGGACTGGTTGGATTTCATTCATTCAGTCAGTTATATATATCAAGGATAACTACAACACAATCTAAATGTAGTAAATGATGAGAAGTCCAGATAATCAAATTTAGATGAATGAAGATGTTACCTCTAAGGAGGCAGCAGGAAGACTTCACGGAGGAAACAGCAGGCAAACTGGAATTTAATATCTATATGTACGGAGTGATATCAGACTGTAGAATAATAGATATTATACCTAATAATACCTAGGAATGTTATTCTGCAGTTTATTCAATGTTTTAGAATTCCTTTTTCTGGAATAATTTTAGTCATTTGGTTCTTTTTCTTTCTCCCGCTTAGCAATGCATAAATCTCTACCTCTGCTTCTCTTCCACTCAGCACTGCTTGAAGTGAGCTTAAAGATCATCTCATCTGAAGTTTTTCAAACTCTTAGGAGCAGAATCCATTTCTTTTTTGTTTTTTTTTTTTGGAGACAGAGTCTCATTCTGTTGCCAGGCTAGAGTGCCGTGGTGTCAGCCTAGCTCACAGCAACCTCAAACTCCTGGGCTCAAGCGATCTTCCCGAGTAGCTGGGACTACAGGCACGTGCCACCGTGCCTGGCTCATTTTTTTTCTATTTTTAGTTGTTTGGCTAATTTCTTTCTACTTATAGTAGAGACGGGGTCTCGCTCAGGCTGGTCTTGAACTCCTGAGCTCAAGCAATCCTCCCACCTCGGCCTCCCAGAGTGCTGGGATTACAGGCATGAGCCATCGCGCCCGGCCTTTTTTTTTTTTTTTTTTAAATGAAACTGTAGATGTATCCATACAGAGAAAACACAGTTGTTTTGTCCTCGCTGAAATTGGCATGGGAACCAACGGCTGTAGTCTCTTAGCCTTGAGGTACCTCTACAGAACAATCTGAAAACCACTACCCACTCCCAATTCAAAGTTTACAGTTACCTGGTAAAGAGTCAACCAGCCCATGTTTGAACGTCTGTGTTGATAGAGATTATAATATATGCAAAAGTAAGTTATACATACATAAGTGAATTAAGTTATTATTATGGATTTATAGGTCAGTTATATTGAAGTCAAAAGACCTAAATTTGCTTAGCTTTGCCATTTATTGCCCCCTTTTTAAACTTCTTAAAATCTTATTTTCCTCATTTAAAATGATGGAAGTAAAACGTCAGAAAAACTTGCAGAGAGGGACATTCTCCAAAATAACTGGCCTGTACTCATCAAAAATGCCAGCATTAAAACATCACGGTGCTGGCAAAAAAAAAAAAAAAAATGCCAGCATCATGAAAAAGAAGTAAAACCTGAGGAATTGTTCCAGATTGAAGACTAAAGAGACACGACAACTGAATACAATCTGGATTTGGAATTTTCTTTTTCTGTAAGCGATAGTATTGGAATAATTGTCAAAATTTGGATATTGTATGTAAATCAGCTATTGGTATTATACCAACGTTAATTTCCTGATTTTGAAAATTATGTGGTGGTTATGTAAAAGAACATACTTGTTATTAGAAAATACACATTAGCATATTTAGGGGGAAAGGGCTGCCATTTCCAAATAGTTCAGAAAAAGATTTCAATGAGAAAAAGCAAATGTAGTAAAATGTTAACAGTTGGAGGAACTGAGTGTAGGGTATATGGGAATTCTTTGTACTATTGCAACTTTTCTTTAAGACAGAAATTATGTTCAGATGAAATGCTCTTTAGATGAAGATAACTTCTGTCTTATCTACTTCACAGAATTTTATTGGAAGATCAAATAAAATCTTGTGAGTGAAAGAACTTTGTAAACTGTAAGTTTCCCTACAAATGTAAAATGTAGTTATTACTACTGAAAATAGCCTTATAGACTCTAGGCCTCTAACCAATGTAAAATAATTACTTTTACTGCATTTGTGTAGCTTCTACAGAGAATAAGTCTAGTTCTGTATCCATTAATTTGGTTATTTCTCCTTTGAGAGAAGATTTGCCTTTTAGTTTCATTGCTTTAGGAGGGTTGGTGATCAATGATAATTCTATTGCTTCATTTATTATAGAAATCTATATCCTGAACATTTGTCTCTTGTTTTATATTTACTGCCTAAGGCTAAATGGCCTCCAAGACCCTTTCCAACACTCGAGTTTCATGATCTAAGGAAAGCAATTCAGAAAAGCCATGGGTGGGAGGGCTCATGCTTCTTGTCCCTCTCTCATTCCACAGCTGAACCCTGATATGACTGAGTGACTGTGGTAGGTTGGCACGCAATATTATTGAATAAATGAACCCTAGAAGGTGGAGTGCAGGGTTTCTGCAGATTTGATCTACTCATCCTTTTTTATCCCTCTTTCTGATGTGTATCCTCTTTGCCTGACATATTAATTTGAACCATAAGAAGTGGCATTTTTTTATAGGTCAAAATGGTCAAGTATCAGCACTTTCTTATGGGTGAAACTATAGTTGTGCTAATCTGTTGCATATACAGAAAGTATTCCTTATATATTTATTCTGGCACTGATATATATGTAGCGTTGGATTATCCAGGCTGCTTCCCTTTTTCTTTGAATGTACATTTGGCCATTTCACAATTCATTAACACCTCTACAAGCAACTGGGAAAAAAACTACAACCTACTTTAGTCCAGCAGTTCTGATAAAATATTAGATTGACATTATTGCATTCAATGTGTTCTGGGAAGTTATCTGTAGAAGTTATCTATATTTAATTGTCCATGAAATATTGATTCCCTTTGATGCCAAGTAAAATCAGGATTCGATTGTAGGCAATTATTCTTTAGTCAGCAAAAAGAAGTAGAGAAAAGAATTTGCACATCAATGGCAGAAAGAAAACTTAGGCACCATGTTTAAGTTCTGAAAGAAATCTTCTAGAAGAAGATAACTTATATAAGAGTTATATATATATATCTTATAACTCTCTAGAGAGAGTAAAACTGTAGTGATAAAAGCAGATCAGTAGTTATCAGGGGCCCGGGGGTGGAGAAAATTGAGGACTGAACTCTGATCTTTTCTTTTGCTCAAAATTCCTTCCTAAGGGTGCCAGATGAGTCACAAATGGTAAAATCCCGCTAAGCAGATTTTGTTAACCAAATATAGTGTGGTTTACTTCCCAACCTGATTCCAGTATAGCATTAGCGTCACCTAAAAGATAGAAATCCCCATCCTAACTCAAGCATCCCAGCAGATCCTTATCTTAATTTGAAAGATTCTCCTGTCTGGACCTCCCAGAGTGCTCACACCTTTATCTTAAATTAAACATTTCCTTTCTGGTCTTTTAGATAAAGCCTAACTCTCTCAGCCAATTGTCAGCCAAAGAATCTTTAAACCCTCCTATAACCTGTAAGCATTCCTTTGAGATGTCCTACCTTTTCGGGCTAAGCCAATGTATGCCTCCCACATGTTGATTTATGACTTTAGCTGTAACCCCTGTCTCTCTGAAATGTATAGAACCAAACTGTAACTCAGCCACAGCGAGTCCACTTGCTCAGGGCTTCTTGGGAGTGGCTCTGGGTCATGGTCCTCAAATTTGGCTCAGAATAAACCTCTTTCAAATATTTCAGAGTTTGGATTTTTCTGTCCACAAAGTGATAAGGGAACTTTTGGGAGGGATGTCTGCAAAGAGCATGGGTAAATTTTGGGGTGATAGAAATTTTCTATTAATATATTTTGATTGTAATGGTGTTTACATAACTATGTACAGTTGGTCAAAACTCACTGAAATTGATACTTAAAATTGGTGAATTTTATCACATGTAAATGATACCTTAATAAAGCTGCTTAAGTAAGAAAATTAAAAATATTCATTATGCAGGAATTTACAAAAATGATATACATTAAACACATCAAAATGATTGCTGTGTGGAGGAGGTAACTCAGGATGGTTTATGGAGATTAAAGGCAATAAACTAACAGTCAAACAACAACAAAAGAGGGGCCTTACACAGACGGATGCTGACAGATGGGTTCCACATGAATTAAATGAGCATCAGAAGAGAAATCATCTCAAAGCTTGCCTTTTTTTGCTGTCATGACATAAGGCAAGCCATTTCTACACCATATTGTTATGTGTGATGAAAAAGGGATTCTTTCTGACAATCGCAAGGGTTTGGCCCAATGGCTGGATAAAGAAAAAGTGCCAAAACACAGTCCAAAACTGAATATTGATCAAAAAAATTAATGATGTCTGCTTGGTGGTCCAGTGCTGGTATTATGCACTACAGCTTCAGGAAACCTGGTCAGTCGATTACAGCAGATGTCAACTGCAACCAACTGGACGAAATGATGAGGATTCTTGCGATTAAGCGTCCAAGATTGGTCAACAGAGACAGGCCAATCCTCTTGCGAGACAACACTCAACCACATGTCACACAAACTGGCACCAACAAGGCTGCTCAAACTACAGGGGCTGAATTTGGAAACTCTCTGTCATCCACTGTATTTACCAGACCTTGCACCCACTGACTATCACTTCTTCTAGGCTTTGGACCACTTATTGCAAAAAAAAAAATTCAATTCTCAACAAACTGTTGTAAACGCCTTTTGAGATTTCATCACCACTTGCTCTCCTGGCTTCTTCGCTGCTGCATAAACAAGCTACTGCTAAGATGGCAAAAGTGCATTGATAGTTTGGGCACATACTTAATTGTACTGCTTCTTGTTTGAGATATAATAAACTACACTTTTGATTAGAAATCAAGAATTTCATATTTAATGACCTAATATACTTGTGGTTAAAAGGGAAAAAAAAAAGAAAATTCCTACATAGACATCCTAAATAATTTTAGCAGGCACTTTCAGATGCCTAACCCAAAATCAGTTCTGGTCTTCCCTTTTACCAAAAGAGTCCTGACTTTGTTCAGAATGGTAATATGCTTGAATGAAAGTACGGTACTTATTGTCCCTGGCAGGGGAGTCCATGTGACCCTGTTTTGGTCACTGAGATTTAGGTGTAATACTTGATGGGTTTTCTACAAAAGCTTCTTAAAATTGTCAGCTTCGGCTAGCATGTTCTTTGTCTTTTTACTGTCTGGAAAGTGAGGCTGGAAGTGGAGCAGCCATATTGTGATTAGGGCAAAAAGCATGAAGATGAAAGCCACGTGTTAAAATGGTGAGTCCAGGCTGGGCACGGTAGCTGACACCTGTAATCCCAGCACTTTGGGAGGCCGAGGTGGGAACATGAGGCCTGCTTGATGCCCAGGAGTTCAAGACCAACCTAGGCAACATAGTGAGCCCTTGTCTCTACAAAAAGTAAATAAAAAATTCAATAGCTAGGCATGGATGTGTGTCCCGGTAGTCCCAGCTACTTGGATCACTTGAGCCCAGCCAGGAGTTTGAGGCTGCAGTGAGCTGTGATTGGGCCACTGCACTCCAGCCTGGGCAACAATACCAGACTCTGTCTCTAAAACAAACAAACAAAAAAGAAAATAACTCATCATTTTATTAATTACTGTTTTATTAATTACTGCAATTGTCTTTCCATTTTTTATTTAATTTATTTCAATTGTATCTTTATTATTTTATTTCTTCTGCTTACTTTAGGTTTAGCATATGGTGGAAACAAGGCCTTCAATTTTAAATCTTTCTTTTTTTAAATAAACATTTAAAGGTATAAATTTCCTTCTAAGAACTGTTTTAGCTAAATCCTACAAATTTTAATGTATAATTTTTGGGGTACATGTATTTTAAAGTTATTCAATTAAATGTTATGTTATTGAATATGATATCTCATTCTGGGTTTTTTGTTTGTTTATTTTGTTTTGATTTTGGAAACAGAGTCTCACTCTGTTGCCCTGGGTAGGGTGCAGTGGCGTCCTCATAGCTCACTGCAACTTCCAACTCCTGGGCTCCACAATCCTCCTGCCTGAACCTCCCATGCGTCTGGCACTACAGATGTGCACCACTGTGCCCAGCTCTAAAAACCACAGTTTTAAGATCATTTCCTTTGCTCTTTGTTGTGGGTTGAATTATTTCCCCCAAAAAGATATGGAGAGGTTATAACTTCCAGTACCTGTGAATGTGAACTCAGTTAGAAATAGGGGCTTTGTTCATACTCATTTCAGTAGACCCCCTCCAATATAATTGGTGTCCTTATAAGAAAACAGAGACAAAGACATAGAGGGAAAAAGCCATGTGAAGATGGAGGCAGAGGTGGCAGTTATGCCACAAGCCAAGAGACACCTGAGGCTACCAGAAACTGGAAGAGGCAAGGGGGTTCCTCTCCTGGGGCTTTGGAACATGGCCCTGCCAGTACCTTGATTTTGGACTTCCAGCTTCCAGGATCAGTGAGAAAATAAATTTCTTTGTTTCAAGCCACCCAGTTTGTGGTAATTTGTTTTGGTGGCTCTAGGGAACTAATGCAATGTTATTTCTAACTCATTGTGTCTACCTGCCACAGAATTTTCCATGAGGTACCTCCACTATATTTTGCCTATCAGCTTTCCCCACCACAGACACCATAAGTCATATGCCCCACCACCCTAAATAATACTTAACTGAATATTTTCATACATGGCCCTTCATAAATAATGTGAGACCTTCCTATACACACAGAAGTGGAATTGTTGGGTCTTGGACATACACTTTATCGGCCTAAGTAACGACAACTTACTCTCCACAACAGCTGCTGTGCGTGAGGGTCCCTATATCCCTGCATTTCTGCACAGCCAACACTTGACTTTATGCCGCTTTCTAATTTTTAACAGTCTAATGGGCTAAAGTGTTATCTAATTTTTTAAAAATTACATTTCTGATTACTAATGATTTAAGCATTTCTTCCTGTGCATGCTCTGTTTTTGGTTTTCTGTTTTTTAAATTGGCTATTCATATCATTCACCCATTTCTATATGTAGTCATTACCTTTTTCTTGTTGATGTGTGGGTATTCTTTGAGATTCTAGATGTTAATCTCTTGTCATATATATATATTTTCAGACAGACTTTTGCTCTGTCTCCCCAGCTACAGTGCAGTGGCATCATCGTAGCTCACTGCAACCTCCAACTCCTGGGCTCAAGTGATCCTCCTGCCTTAGCCTCTGGAGTAGCTGGGAGTAGCATGCGCCACCATGCCCGGCTAATTTTTCTATTTTTACAAGAGATGGGGTGTCACTCTTGCTCAGGCTGGTCTCAAACTCCCAAGCTCAAGCAATCCTTCAGCCTCGGCCTCAGCTAGGGTTACTGGCATGAGCCACTGCACCCAGCCTCTTGTCAGATTTTGACTTTGCAAATATCTTCTCTTATTTTGTAAGCTGCCTATTACCTTTGCCCACAGTGTCATTTGTTAAGCAGAAATCCTTACATTTTATATATTAATAATAATATTCATATAAATTTTTCCTTATTGGTTTGTGCTTTTAAAATTGTATTTAAAAATCCCAGGCTGTAGGTCACAAAAATGTCTTATATTTTCTATTAAAATTCTAAATTAAACCTTGCTAGAATAATCTTTCTTATTTAGGTCTTTAATCTAGAATTTCTCTTGAAATGTGGCATTGCTTAGGCATCCATGAGTGATGTGACTAAAGCATTCCAAGCTTGCAACTTCGTAATCTTGTGATCTGTGAGGAGAGGGCGTTTTTCTTCCTAGATCTGATTTGAAAAATTATAGAGAAAGACTCTGACTGACTGGCTTGGGTTGTAGCCCATTGTTATGGCCTGATTAGCACGATGCCTTACCGCGTGCTAGGCAGACAAAACAATATCTACTATAGAAGTGATAAGATAAATATACTCAATAATTGGAATTTTAAGTTAAACATGCTTGAAGATTTAGAGGTGGGAACAAGTGCACCCTACTGGGGGAACCAGATAAATCTTCATGACAGAAGTGACATTTTCAACAGACTGAAGTATGGGTAAGATCTATAAACATACCAAATTACATGTGTGGTGACTTCTAAATAGAGGAAAAAAGCATAAGTGAACATGCAAGGGCGAGAAATTAGGAGTATGTTCAGAGTATAATCCAATTGGCTGGACCAGCGTGTGCTGACTCTCTAGAAAGGTATTTGTAGAAGATACTGTGATTGTTTACTCAGTGGCTGTTACCCCCAACTCTTCATCTTTGCTCACAGAACCCTAATCATTTGAGACAGTAACATACACTTCTTTAGGGGCTAAGTCAATCTCCCTTCCTTCCTCTTTCTTTTCTTCTTCCTTTCTTCCTTTCTCTCTCTCTCGCTCTTTCTTTCTTTCTTTCTTGACAGGGTCTCACTCTGTTGCCTGGGCTAGAGTGCAGTGGTGCAATCATAGCTCACTGAAGCTTCAAACTCCAGGCTCAAGTGATCCTTCTGCTTCAGCCTCCTGTGTAGCTGGGACTGCAGGCATGTGGCACCAAGCCTGGTTAATTTTTCTGTTTTTTGTAGAGATGGGATCTTGCTCTTGCTCAGGCTGGTCTCAAACTCCTGACCTCAAGCAATCCTCTTGCTTCGGCAAATCTCAGTCAAAAAAAATATTTTTAAAGGTTAAGGAGCAGATAACATTGCTTAAAATATAAGAATTAAAAGCATCTAGCCTGGGCAACAATGAGACCCCGTTTCTACAAAAAATTAAAACAAAAAATCTGGGTGATGCCTGTGGTCCCAGCTACTCGGGAGGCTGAGGCAGGAGGATCACCGGAGCCCAGGAGTTTGAGGCTGCAGTGAGCTGTGGTGATGTCACTGCACTCCAGCCTGGGCAACAGAGTGAAACCCTGTCTCAAAAACAAACACACACACACACACACACACACACACACACACACACAAATCTCAAGAAGGAAATAAAATTTTTACTTGTTAAGAATTACCATTTTGGCCTAGACATTAGCAGTAATAGGCTTTATGCATATTAATATTCTCCCTTGTTACAAAGAGTATGGGTTTGGGGAGGGAAACATCATTTATTTTGCTCATGAGTCTCATTTTGGGCAGTGCTCAGCAAGGCAGCCTCACCCCTGCGCGCGGCTGAGCCGGTGGCTTGGGCGGGGGCCGTCAGGTCTGCGTTGCAGCGCGGCTCTCCGCGTGGCTGGCAAGCTCAGCTGCGGGCGGGGCTGGGCCCAAGTTCCTCTGCCCGGGGGCCTCTCCGCCGACTGCTCGGGATTTCTCAGGCGGGCTGGCTGGGCTCTGAGAGCCGGCGTTCCGGGAGAGCGGCAGAACGCGGACTCGCCTTTTGGGACTCACAGGAAAGCAGCCCCACCTCTCCATGAAGAGCGCCAAAGTCACAGCGTAAGAAGCAGTGTGCAGTGGGAGACCCTGTTACGGCCATTTTCGGAAAATGCTGTCGGCCACGGAACACTGACGCCTGGGCCAGGAAAGGCGGCGGGCGCTTCCGTCAGGCCGCACGAGGAGTCAGCTGGCGGCTTCCAGATGCAGTCATCGCCTTGTGTTCTTGGGTCCCCCCCAACCCCCAGGGGACGGAGCGCGCGCTCCGCGTGGCGGCCGCTGCGGCTGCACCGCCCTGCTCCCACCCGGCAGGATGCGTGCGAGCGTGCGGCCGGCACCTTCGCAGAGGAATTCTGAAAACACGAAAATAATGCTCACAGCAATTACATGTTCACATAATAGTGTGTTAAGTGCTTAATGTGCATTATCTCATTTATTATTGTCTCGAAACTACTCTAGAAACTAGGCATTACTGTCCCCTTTCTCACGGCGAGGAGAGTGTGTTTCCGAGGTAAAGCCATGGGCAAGTGAGGGCGTCTCAGAGTTAAGAGCTCTGACCCAAGTCTGATTTCAGTGACTCTTCACTCTACTGTGGCACCTTAATGCATTTAAATATATAATTTTACTCCTTTAACATATATTTGTTACCCCTTATCACGAGTTAGCATTGCTCTAAGCGCTAAGAATGCACTGTGAACAAAGCAGATAAAGTCTATACTGTTATGGAACTTGCCTCTAGTGGGTGAAGAATGACAATAAAATATCAGGTCACATGTTAGGATGACATTAAATGAGGGTTACGTTTGATGATGACTGTATGTTGATACCTGAGTGACAAGAAAAAGCCAATCATGGCTAAGTTTGAGGAAAGAGCAATCTGGCTGCTGTTAAGAAATAAAGTTAGGCACAGTATTAACATTTTGAAGAGTTTATTTCAGCTAATAGCAATTCATGAATCAGTCACCATCATTGCAAGCAGTTCAGTGCTACACTAGGGTGGGCTCCAGAGGAAAACTTTTATAAGGTGTTCTTGGAAGCAGGACAAAGAAAATATATCTGATTGGTTAAATTGGAAGTCTCTAGTGAGAAGTGAGTTGGAAGTTTCTCAACAACAAAGTCTCTAGTTAGAGGTTGGTTGGTGGCTGATTGGTTAAGTCTAAGTTTCACTGTAACCTTTACATTGAGTTGGGCTTCAGTCTGCTGAGTAGATGTTTGCTCTGCTTTGCAGATGTTAATATGTTACCTGTTAGACATCCAGATGGAAATGTCAACTAAGTATGTGAATCAGGAGTCAGGGCAGAGAGCACAGCTGGAAATACACATGTAGGAGTCATTGGCACATAGATAATATTTGAAGCCATGGGAGTAGCTGAGAAGAGTATGAGTAAAGTTTAGATACAGAGAAGGACCCCCAAGACTGAGTGCTGAGCACGCTAATACTTAAAGGTGCAACAGAGAGAAAGAATAAACCAAGGAAATTGAAAAAGAATGGCCAATGAAGTAAAGAAGTTATTAGTTACAGGGCTGAATTGTGTCCCTTCCAAATTCACATGCTGAATCCCTAACCCTCAGTAACTCAGAATGTGACTGTATTTGGAGGTAGAACCTTTAAAGTAGTGATTAAGTTAAAACGAGGTCGTTAGTGGGGGCCCTAATCTAATCTGACTGGTGTCCTGTCCTTGTAAGAACAGGAAGAGACGCCGGGCATGTGCCAGCAGAGAGGCCCCGTGAGGACACAGTGAGTGGGAAGGTGGCTGTCTGCATGCCAAAGAAAGAGACCTCAGGAGAAACCAAACCTGACAACACCTTGATCTTGGACTTCTAGCGTCTGGAACACAAATTTCTGTTTTTAAGCCACCCAGTCTGTAGCATTTTGTTATGGCAGCCTTAACAAACTAATATATTATTTTATTCCAGATGCAAAGAGAAGAAAATGCTTCAAGTAGGAGCAAATGATTAACTGTGTAGGAGGTTGACAAGAGGTAGGGTCATATAAGGATGGAGAAGTGACCACCAGTAGGGAAACAAGGTTATCTTGATAACTCTGATAAAAGCAGAGTAGAACTGAGAGATGGGCAGTGAGGAAGTAGAGATGGCCCCTCTAAGCCACACTTTCAAGAAGTGTCATGAAAATGATCAGGGAATTAATTAGGTGGTGGTTGGAGGGAAATGTGGGGTCAATGAAGACATTTTTAGAGACAGATATTCTTACTAGATTAAAGGACTGAAACAAAAGTAGAAGAGCAAATTTTTTGAAGAAAAATTTTCATTTCTTTAGTTAAAATTTTCTTATACTTCCATGTGAAATGTGTAGGTTCTTAAGGGTTCCCATAGCAAGAGTAAACAGTGTTAATATTTCTCATTCATTCATTTATTCATCTTTCACTAAATAAATATATATTAATCCACTCCTATGTGGAAGGCACTGGTACTGAGACAAAGCAAACTCCAGGCAGCCCTGGAGCTTGTATTCTAGGAGGCAGAGACATGATAAAAAAGTAAACAAATAAATATAGAGTATGGCTGGTAAAAGTAAATACTTTGAAGAAAAATGCAGCAGAACCCTAGAGTGATGAGGGAAGTGGTACTATTTCAGATGGAGTGGTGAGTTAGAGACAGCTTCTCTGATCAGGTGACACTGAGAAGAACTCAGTGAGATGAGCCAGAAGGCCCCTTTGAAGTAGGGGAAGAGCATTCCGGGCAGAGGGGCAGCAAATAGCACTTCTGGAGTGTTTGAGGTACAAAGTAAGTAGAGAGTGGTTTGAGTCAGGTGCAGGTGAGGTCAGGAAGGCTCGGGAGGGCTGCAGACCAAGCTTGGCAGGTGATGGGTGGGACTTCGGCCTCACTTTGAGGGAGAAGCAAAGCCACTGAAAGGTTTTGAGCAGAACAGTGACAATTTACCTACATAAGTCTTAGGAGGATCTTTGCTGGCTTGGTAGGGGGCAAAGATATGAAACAAAACGGACTAGTCAGAAGCCTATTGCAATAATCTGGATAAGAGATGATAGTGATTTGGGCTAGAAATGGGACAATTGGGGAGATGTGGTTGGATTCTGGATAGCTTTTGAAGGTATATCCCAAAGAATTGCTCATGAATTGGATATGGACTGGGAGGAAAAGAGGAGTCAGAATTTTCTTTAACTTTATAAATTTTCCAAGATGACTTTTGTTCCAATCATAAATGTTACCTTTAACTGTTGTGTGGGTCATTCAAATCAAGCTCAGTGACCTTAAGATTACCTACCTATCTACTATGTATCGTATATCTATTAATATATGATATATAAAATTCTAATAGATATTAGAATTAAAGCAACTTAATCAATCTATCTATATGTTAATGCAATCTAAGTCACTTGATTTTCTATGCCTGGGCTCCTGAAACAATGTTTGCATTTACCGTTTATGTAGACAAAGTATTTTTTTCATTAATAAGCACATAAATATGCTGTCTGTTCTACACAATGAACTTATTATTACCATTTGAGAGAAATATCCAAATCAGTCTAAGAAAAGTTGTTAAATTAAATTTACTTGTTGCATTTATTAAATTAATTTTCACATTGCCATTATTGTGTTAAGTTGACTTTGTAGGGGCAAAAGCAGATTTTCCCATTTTTTCCATTTTTTCTTATGAATGATTCCTGAAAGGAATAAATGGCTGCTTTGAAAATTTGAATTTGAGCAAATTCAGAAGGAAAATTTGAGATCAATCTCCTTTAAAGAGATTAGTACATTATAGCAAAATCTTAGCTACATAAGACCTAATTTCTGGATATTAAGACCTTATCTGTATACCCCCAAATTTTAATATTCAATATTTTGGTTTGACGTCTTCAGAAAATGTGTTATACATATCTATGCTTTCTTTACAGAAGATTGGTACACACAATTTAACATTTTCTTGATGTCTCAGGATCTGCTTGGTATTGTTACGCAGTTTGGTTATGCAGTACTCAAGGCTTTTTGATGTATGCAGGTTAGTCTGTGTGCTTCCTGATTAAGTTCTCCCTGTGCCGGAGACTGCTACTGCCTACCAAATCTATTCTCTTCTCCTCCCTCATGAACAGAATCCCAAGTTTTAGCCACCCAGATAAGAGACTGTATTTCCCTACTTTCCTTATATCTAGATTTGAACAGGTGTTAAGTTCTGGCCAATAAGATGGAAATGGAGGTGTTGTATGGAGCTTCTGGAAATTGCCTTAATATGGAGGGGTGTACTCTTCTTTTCTTCTACTGCCTTATTCCTGGATATGATGCTGGGAGTACCAGGGCCATCCTGGACCCTGTGGTAACCTTGAGACTGGAAACCATGAACTGATGGATGATGGGAGCCTGGGCTTCTGATGACACAAAAGCTGCCCCAGTGCAGCCACCTCTGCACTGCTTACCTCCATTCTTCTTACAGCGTGAGAGAAAAAACAATTAACCTGTGTAAGCCATTGTTATTCTGGAGTTTTTTGTCACATGCATCCAACCCCATCCCATCCAATTCTCATGGGAGATTTTTTGCCTTCGGTTAGCTTTTTAATTTTTTTGTCATTCCTGACTTGCAATCAGTGCACTTGCTCACATCACCTTCTTCCTTTTATTCATTTGCTGCTGTTCATTATTTAATGATTATAGAGTACTTACTATCTGCTAAGTGCTAGAGATGCTGGTTGTAAGCAAGACAGACAAAGATGTGTCCTAGGAGCTTACATAAAATTGAGGAACTTACTGCATAGTGAGGAAACAGATGAACAAGTTTGTTAGACATTAATAAGTAGCCTTTAAATAAGGCCGGAGAGGCTCTCCTTTGAATGCATGACATTGTGGCATCTATTTTGGCTCTATTTCCTTACTTTTCCCTGTGCTGTAATTAAGTATGATGGCATGCAACTGAATTCTGTGTGGGTGAGATGTGTTTACCTTCTGCTTGGTGCAAATTATAAATAAAATATCTATTTCAAAACATCCATATTGTAAAATATAATACAAAATGTGCACAAAACATATAAGTACAATTTAACAAATAGTTGTGAAATTAGTGCCCATGTAACCATCACATAGGTCAAGAAATGTAACTTGACTGGTGCCCAGAAGCCCAGCGTCCACTTCCCACCCGTAGCACAGCTGTCCGGATTCTAAGGTACTCACGTCCTTCTGCATTTGCCACCTACATGGGCATCCCTGCACATGTAGTTTAGTTTTACCTATTTATATTCATGTTCTGTGTATTATTTTGTGCCTTTTCTTCTTTTTTATGTGACATTAAGTTTGTAAGATTCATCCATATGAGTGATGCCAGTGAAGGGTGGAATAAGAGACTCCCACAAGTTTTTCCTCCATGAAAGCAACTAAAAACTGTCAAAAAGTGTCAGAATTGATTTTATCAGAATTCTGGAAATTAACCAAAGGCTTGTGGCAATCTAGGAAGCATTTATTCAAGAAAAATGACTGAATCTCAATGAGATCAAGAGCTTTGTGATGTTTTAACATACCCTATTCCCATTCCCTTCTCTCAGGCTCCCTCTTAGCCTTAAAAACCAACCATTTGGGTGGGTGTGGTGGCTCATGCCTATAATTCTAGCACTCTGGGAGGCCAAGGCAGAAGGATCACTTGAGATCAGGAGTTTGAGACCAGCCTGAGCAAGAGTGAGACCCTGTCTCTACTAAAAATAGAAAGAAATTACTTGGACACCTAAAAATATAGAGAAAAAATTAGCCAGGCATGGTGTCACATGCCTGTAGTCCCAGCTACTTAGGAGGCTGAGGCAGAAGGATCGCTTGAGCCCAGGAGTTTGAGGTTGCTGTGAGCTAGGCTGATGCCACAGCACTCTAGCCCAGGCAACAGAGCGAAACTCTGTCTCAAAAAAACAAACAAACAAACAAACAAAAAAAAAAACCAAAAAAAACCAACCAACTATTCACAATCCTGGTAAAACCCAGGAACCTGGCAACTACTAGTCAGGGGCAGAGCTAGGTTAGAGCTCCTTCAGAGCCTCATTCTTATAGAATTGTCATTATGTGATCTGTCTGGTGTTGCTCTGGAAGACTCCACTTGTGAGGCTGTCTTTATTTGACCCAGCTAGGAGATTATCCAAGGTTAAAAAACCTTTTCCCCAGGGGCATTTATTGAAAATATTTAGAGGCAGTTGTTTAACTTCATTCCTGCCTGAGTAGTAGGTAGTATTAGAGCAAACAAAAGGTTAATCTAAAGCTCAAAAGGGAAAGCTAGAGAACAATTTGCCTCTAGGAGCTTTGAAAAGCTCCAACACATCCTGAGACTCTAGAAAGCAGAGTACAGGTCTGCAGCATGCTCAGGAGAGACCTAGGAAGGCCTGCACCTGCCTTCCCTATAGGAATGTAAGCTCAGTAAGGGCAGGGAGCCTGTCCGCTGTATCCCCAGTATGATGAACTGTACTGAACACAGAGTAAAAATTCAATAAATATCTATTGAATCAACAAAGAATTATTGAGTCTTATAGAACACACGGGCGCACTCACATACACACACACATACACACACACACACACACACACACACACACACAGAGTCAGCCATCCATATCCCTGGGTTCTGCATCCATAGATTCAACCAACCAGGGATCAAAAAATGGATGGGTGTTTTTGTGCTCAATATGTACAGACTTTTTCCCCTGTTTTTATTCCCTAAATAATGTAGTATAACAACTATTTACATAATATTTACATTGAATTAGATATTGTAAATAATCTAGAGATGATTCAAAGTATACCAGAGGACATATGTATGTTATATACAAATACTATGCCTTTTTATATGAGGTACAACATCTCAGATTTTGGTATTAGAGAGGGATCCTGGAAGCAACCCCCCCATGGATATGGGTGGATCCCAGGAACACCAACAAAAGAATTATTTAACATTCTCATAATGAGAATTGATTCATACCAAAAGTACCATGGAGTCAATAATTTTATTTAGATGAGAATTTGGTGGGGTTGTACCAATTGTATTATATATGTAATATATGTTATATAAAATATTAAAAATTATATTTCTGTTAAATATATATATACAATTTATTACTTTTGTCCATAATTGTTCTCATTACAAGAATTCTAGTATGTGTGTACAATATTAAGTGTGAAGTACAAGGCCGGGCGCGGTGGCTCACGCCTGTAATCCTGGCACTCTGGGAGGCTGAGGCGGGTGGATTGCTCAAGGTCAGGAGTTCAAAACCAGCCTGAGCAAGAGCGAGACCTTGTCTCTACCAAAAATAGAAAGAAATTAATTGGACAACTAAAAATATATAGGAAATATTAGCCGGGCATGGTGGCGCATGCCTGTAGTCCCAGCTACTCGGGAGGCTGAGGCAGAAGAATCGCTAGAGCCCAGGAGTTTGAGGTTGCTGTGAGCTAGGCTGACGCCACGGCACTCACTCTAGCCTGGGCAACAGAGTGAGACTCTGTCTAAAAAAAAAAAAAAAAAGTGTGAAGTACAAAATCTGGGCAGCGTAAAATGAAGAAACTATGTAAAGAGGTTTACTAGACACCATATCTAAATATATTGGTGATGACTTAATTCAGGGACTCTTGCTTCCATTCTATTGACTTAAACTTCATATCAGTGTGAACTGAGAAAAGTCTTCTTCATCTATCCCACCTCCACTTCCAGTGATATGATTGTAATTTAGTCTTTGTTTCCATACTCACATTCCTTTAAAGATTGTTTTATTATCTCATTTTTCTGATTAGGGCAGTTACTGGATTTTTATTTAGCACAATCTTAGGCAGTCAAGAAGCTATCCATAGTTCAAAATTTAAAAACAATATATTTATAACCAAAAATGAGGGAACATTTCTTTCAATCAAAAGACTTCCTAAGATTCTTTCAGTTTGAAAATTTAGCTTATTAGGAATGGTGGTTGACAAAGACAGTTAGCTCTTAAGTTAAAGTGACAACTGGAAAGAAGAGTAACAAATTAGGATGTGAAAGATGGATTTAGAAAGGCAGTTGAGAGTGGACATTTGGGAGGAGGTGGCTACAAATGGTTGTTTAAAATAACATTTGGGAGTAGGTGGTTCATGGGACAAGGAGGTATCAGAAGAAAGTGAACTAATAACTGAGTTATTTTGGGCAGGGTATCATAGCAATTTGAATGTAATGTTAACTACTTTTCTCGTCATGATGTGCCTGAAGCCAGAAACATCCCTTGCTGGAACTGAACGTATATATACTTATACATGTGTTAAGTTTAGTGTTATCCTCTTACGCAAATAAAACAGGTAATAAGGGAGGAGCCAAAGCTGTTCCTTCACCTACAAGTCCCAAACCAGAAGCAACCAGAAGTGGATGACGTCAAATGGAATTTGAGCATAGGAGAAAGGTACTTGGGAATATAATGTTGACCTCATTTCCCCATCACCTCCTGGTACATTTTCCTGCTCCCATTTATAGAGAAATTCTCTAAATAATTGTTAGCATTCACAACCTATGTGCCATCCATCCCATTCTCTCTTGAAACAATCAAACTTGCAACTCAGCCACCCTAACAAACTGCTCTTGTCTAGCTCCGTAATGTCTATGTCACTAATTTCAATGTCGATTCTCAGTTCTCATTTTATTGGCTTCTCAGCAGTATACGATGTAGTCCTTAGTCTCTGTTGCCAGTTTTTCTTTATCTCACTGGTCTCGAGACACTGGAAGTGTCAGTGCTTGAACTTTTTTATCCACATTCATACCTTTGGTGTCTTTGTCCTGGCTCACAGCTTTGCATGCTGTGATGGATTCAAGACAGCTTCACATTCTCTGACATGTTTTCCATTGAGAAGTGGGGGTTTGTGTTCCTGCTTGGTAGGCTCTGTGACTACTTTGACCAATTGCAGAGATGAAACTACCAGTTTCTGGGTCTTAAGAAACTAGCAGATTCCAATTCCCGTATCTTGGGAAATTCTTTCTGGAAGTTCTGAGCATCCACTTAAGAAGCCACGCTAAAAGAAGCCACAAGTCGGCATTGTGGTCAATGGTTCCAGATGAGCCCAGCTTTCCAGCCATCCCTGCCAAGGTGCCAGATATGAGAGTGAAGACACTTTGGATACTCCAGATGAGCTCATCTGGCGGCTGAATACCATGGAATGACCTCAGGTGATGGTCATGTGATGCCATGTGGAACAGAAGAATTGCCCAGATGAGATAGGCTCAAATTCGCAATCCTCAAAATTGTAAGCTACAATAAAATACTTGCTTTCAGCTACCAAAGTTTAGGGTAATCTATCTTGCTGCAGTAAATGACCAGAACAAATTCCATCTTTTTTCTGATGACTCACAAATTGCGTGAACCTCTCTTCTGAATTCCAGACTCATATCTAATTGTGTGTCTGACACTTCCACTTGGAGATCATTTTATTTGGGGTTCTTCCAGAAGCCGACTCTGAAGCAAGGATTCAAGTACAAGTGGCTGAGGGGGTGATGCTATGTACTTCCCATTGCACCTCATGTAAAAGAAACACCAGTGGAAGCAAGACGGGGACAGAAAGTAGACAATAAAGGGTGTGTTATCAAGCCCGTTACCACTGAACACTATACTGTTGGGGAATTCAGGAAATTAGTGTAAACTATGTATTTTAGAATTATCCCACTCAGAGGGTGAGGAAGCTGGACTATTTATACAATAACTTTCATCAGTCACTGGTTGAGGGCTGCTCCTGGGGTGTTAATTCTCTGCCTTAGGCATGGATTTTGGAAAAAAGCCCTTGGGCAAAGAAATGCAAAATCTGCCAATGGGACATCAGCCAAAGAAATGCAAAACCGGTGAATGGAACGTTGAAGTGATAAAGTTGAGTGAATATGGGCAGGACACTGACAACTTTTATGACAGTGATATTGACATTGATATTTTTAATGATTTCAGTCCAGTTGTCTTGTAGAATATCCCACTTGTACCATAAACTGGCTTCTGAGAGTTTTCCATGGTCTCATGTTTCTTCATGCCCTTGTCAGCAGAGGCACTAACTGTCCTTTTATTCTGGACCATCTTTCCAAAGATATTTGGATAGTGAACAGCCTTGGAAGCTAGAGATAATGTCTCTTTTGAAGACAGGCTTATTATTCAGTATAACAAAGGCAATGTCTCCCTGTAAGGCAAGAGTCAGGCAGATGTGTTTTACAGCCCGTTATAGAAGACTCAGACTCCCTAAGTTTGTAATTCTCTCCTATAACTCAACGAAAGCATATATAGGCATCGCCTGGCTCTTATTGCATCACCCTGTGGAATTGGGCTTGGGAAATTGACACAAGAAAATGATGGTACTTTGACTGCTGCTATTGCCATGAGAGATAAACTGTCCTTTGTTTCTAATCCAGGATTCTTCTATCTTCTGCCAGCATCCACAAAACTGCTGCAGGCTAATCTGTTACCTTGCAAGCATGGTAAAATCGTGGACCCTTCATAGTTCCTTTTTTTTTTTTTTTTTTTTGAGACAGAGTCTTGCTCTGTTGCCTGGGCTGGAATGTCATGGCATCAGCCTAGCTCACAGCAACCTCAAACTCCTGGGCTCGGGCTATCCTTCTGTCTCAGCCTCCTGAGCGGCTGGGACTACAGGCATGTGCCACCATGCCCAGCTAATTTTACATATATATATATATATGTATTTTTTTTAAGTTGTCCAGATAATTTCTTTCTAATTTTGATAGAGATGGCATGTGCCACCATGCCCAGCTAATTTTACATATATATATATGTATTTTTTTTAAGTTGTCCAGATAATTTCTTTCTAATTTTGATAGAGATGGGGTCTCGCTCTTGCTCAGGCTGGTCTTGAACTCCTGACCTCGAGTGATCCTCCTGCCTTGGCCTCCCAGAATGCTAGGATTACAGGTGTGAGCCATCGTTCCCGGCCGCATAGTTCTTGACAATGGCTTTGACTGATTGTTTTGTTATGATCAGATTCAGATTAAATAATTTTTTGGTCAAGAATTCTAATGGTTCTCCACCCACAGCTTGAAAAATAAAAGAGAGAGAGAGAAAAAAAAGAATTCTAAATGGGTAATGTTATGTACCCCCCATTACATCCCATGTGAAAGTGTATAATGTCAGTTTGTTCCATGAATGGTGATGCTAATTTAATCACTTGTTAGATGGCATTTGCCAGATTTCTCTACTATAAAGGTATTTTTTTCCTTTTGAAGTTTTTTATTTAGTTCATTCATATAATCTCAAATATCACCCTGCAGATTACTTATTGTCTCCCCCAGACCTGGAGTCTGTCATTAGTTATTTCTTCAAGGAGCTCTGTTTTTTTTTTCTGTTTGTTTGTTTAGAGGGGAATAGTGTTTAGAAACCAAGATGTACATGATACATGTGCTCATTGCTACTGAAATTTCTTTCCTTCTAGACCTTTCCAGTAGACAGAACTAGTGGGAAAATAAGCAACCATTAATTAGCACATGGTTAATCCTTCCTGTGTTTTCTTTTTAGAAACATAAGCAATTATTTCCTTTTTTTTTACACTAAAGTAGCATAGTAAATTCTCTTTTGTACATAACAACATACCCTATAAATCACTCTGTATCCATTTCTAGAGATTGTCCTCATTCTTTTTTACAACTGCATTTCACTATTATTTAGTATAATAACTCTTCAGAGGAGTTGCACTGTTTTCACCAGCAATGTGTGAGAGTGCCTGTTTCTTCACTGTTCCCTCAACAGTATCTTCTCAACTTTTGAATTTTTCCCAGTCTGGTATCGAGAGATGATATTTCGGTGTACTTTCAATCTGCATTTCATTTACCATAAGTTAAGTTGAGCATCTTGTCATACGTTTATGGGTCATCTAAAAAAATTTTTTTGAGACAGGGTCTCACTATGTTGTCCAGCCAGACCTCAAACTCCTGGGCTCAAGAGATCCTCCCCCCTCAGCCTCCCTAGTAGCAGAGACTACAGGTGCATGCCACCTTGCCTAGCTTTTTATGGGTCATTTATATATCCTTTTCTCTTTGTATCTTTTTTAAAATTACATTTTCTAACCAGGATGCACATATGCTTGATTCTTGTATGTTTATCTTGTATCTAGATACCTTACTAAATTCTTTATTAAATCTAATGTTTAGTCAGTAGAAAAAACCTGAAAAATGATGATCATATCATTTGTGAATAATAGCGGTTTGTTTCTTACTTTGTGATCCTTACAAATTTCTTTTCCTGTTAGTATGCTAGTTATGACAATGATAGAATGTTGAATGGAAAAGAAAATCGTGGCTTTAGGCCGGGTGTGGTGGCTCACGCCTGTAATCCTAGCACTTTGGGAGGCCGAGGCGGGAGGATGGCTCAAGGTCAGGAGTTCGAAACCAGCCTGAGCAAGAGCGAGACCCCGTCTCTACTAAAATTAGAAACAAATTAATTGGCCAACTAAAAATGTATAGAAAAAATTAGCTGGGCATGATGACACATGACTGTAGTCCCAGCTACTCAGGAGGCTGAGGCAGGAGGATCGCCTTAGCCTAGGAGTTTGAGGTTGCTGTGAGCTAGGCTGACGCCACAGCACTCTAGCCTGGGCAACAGAGTGAAACTCTGTCTCAAAAAAAAAAAAAAAGAAAAAGAAAAAAGAAAAGAGAAACCCAGATTAAATATTTCAAAAGTATTATTCTTTCAGCCGCATTAAGCTAAGAGTCTTTCAGGGCCCTAATGGAGAGGTTTTTGTGAACCTCAATGGGTATTATTTCTAGATAACTGTATGTTAGGTTTAAATTAACTGTATTACTAATGATATATACTTCTTTCATAGTGTGATTTTGGGCATCCCTTATAACCTAAATTAAAAAAAAATCCTATAGATTTTTTTAAAGCTGTATATATTAATAATCAATATTTTCAGGTAGCAAGCCAGGTAGGTACTACTCTTTTTGCAATGTTCTTTAATAGAGGGAGGAAATGTTTCCTGGTTTTTTTTTTTTTTTTCCCAACACAGTGCCTTCAAGGAAGATTTCTTGAAACCTTATGTATGGATTTTCCCCCTGAAATTAATTAATAACAGTTATCAAAAATGAGTTCATGCCCTGAGTGGAAAAAAACAATTAAATAGTTAGGATAATTAATTCTTATGTCTTGTATACTTTTCAGGGACTAGTTATTTATGCCAATATTCCTTTGGCTGTCTGCCAAATAATAAGTTGTTGAGTTTTTGTTTTTGTTTTTATTTAAGGTTAACCATATTATCATTACTCAGAATACACTAAGCACTGAGTTTGATAGCATATGCTATCATATCAGGTACAATCAACTCAAACGTTTTAGTTTTACCTGCCCATAGATTGAATTTCTGAAAGTATTTGCCTATTAATTTCCTTTTCAATGAATTGTTTTAGATTGCCTTTTAAAGTTCCTTATAAATCATCAGTATTTGGTAGGTACTTTAAGTTTAAAAAACTTGTTAATTGGATCTATCATAAAAATTCTTATGCATTATGTCACATTTGGCAATATGTAAGACTGGGAAGTAATGGAGACCTAGGAGACATATGTTAAATAATCCACACATAGGAACAGAAGAATCCTGAGATTAAAGATAGAGCACATTGTATGGGGAAAGGGCACACTTGTAGCCCTGGCTTGGATGAGGCAAAGGCATTATATATAAACAAAATGTCTGTACCCTCATAATATTCTGAAATAAAAAGAGAGAGAGAGAGAAAGAAGAGGTTTAGAGATGAAAAAAGAGTGTGGAAATGACCAAAAAAATAAAAACCCATAATATAAAAGGAAATTATTGTAAACTTTCTCCTTAATGGCCATCATTTTAATTAAACTTACTTTTATGTATACATCTTAAAAGTGCCATTTGATCTTTGAGACACAAAAATTTTGATAGTTTTTTCTTAACTATCTGAGTTCCATTGTTTGCATGATTGAAATTGATTTGATTGGAAGAATGAAAGGAAACAGTGCATCCCATAATCAAATAACAACAGAATACTTTGGTAGAGTAAAATTAGAGGAAAAACGCTGGGAGGGTAGGATAAATATTTTAACAGGTTTATATTTATTTAAACAAAATAAAACTAAATTTTTATCAGTTTAAGAAAACCATTGACCCAATGAAAATGTGATCCATTTACATGGTCAATTTCTTTGATGGAAGAAATATTGAAATCAGCAAAAGAAATAATAGTCCATGGAAGCAAGGAGTAAAGATCTTTCTACCATATGGTCTATGTTTCAGAGAATCATAAATAAGTGTGGACCTTGTGTCACTAAATTCACTCTGCCATTTTAATTTTATAGACCTTAAATATACCTGTATTAAGATACAGAAAAATTTTCCACCATGGCTATATGGCTGTGTGAGGAGCTTGAAAAATCCTTTTCTTCAGAGAAAATGAGATAAAACTGGGTAAAATTGACACAAACAACCTTTTATAGGCTCCAGGAATTGAACAATGGGCATATTAAAAATTGGAAGCATTATTCAAGAGACTCTATTGAACCTCTGTAAGAAAAGTGATAATCTATGACATTTGCATTAGAAGATGCCATATCCCTCCCCGCCCCAGCTCTGTGTTACAAGACCTTTATCCTGGGCAAGTGGAGCAGCCAGCCCCAGAGGACCTGCAGCTCCCATCTTCTTCCCCAGCTCCAGAGTGCAAAAGTTCCACTCTAGGCATTTCCAGGGCAGGCCATGAGGACTAAGTAACAAACCAAGTGCCCTTGCCTGAAGGAGTTGACTTTATCTGCAGCAAAACATGCAAAACTTATTCCCTGAAGTGTTGTCAAAAACAATAGAGATCATGGAGTCTATCAACCAATGAAGGCTAACTGCTTTTATTTTGTGATAAGAATGAAAACAAACAAAAATGTAGAAATACAGCAGAGAGGCCCAGAGACAGAGGTAGAGAAAAGGGCCCCGTTAAGATTATATGCATCATTGGTGGTCTGTAAGGCTGCATGTATATGCAAAGCTATGTCCGTGAAGGAATAACTGAACAGGAAACTTGGGCACCACTAGTCCTGGCTGAATTCAGGACAGACTTGTGAACACCTGGAACTTTAAATGCACCCCCAAGACACATACAGATCTACTGTCAATAGGTGGAAGACTTACTGGCTCAGGGGGCTTAAGTACAACTTCTGACCAATGACTGGTTGACCACTAAGGTATGCTGACTTATGAACTCAGACGAGGGAGAGAGAGAGAGAGAGAGAGAGACAGAGAGTATGTGTGTGTGTGTGTGTGTGTGTGTGTGTGTGTGTATAGTATATGTGTGTGTTTAGTAAAAACCTGGACAACGGTATGAGAGCCTGTGCACTCTGGGGAAAGAGCCTTAACAGAATTTATGAGAATAAATCACTAAACAAACAAACAAATAACAACAGCAAGCTCTGAGAAATACATAATATATCTCAAAAATTATGAAATGCCACATGAAAGTAAGTAAACCATCCATGCAGTGAAAAAGATGCAGACAATAGAAATCACCTTTGAAGGCATCTATGTATTAGACTTAGCAGATAAATACTTCAAATCAGCTTTTATAAATATGTTCAAATAAATAAGAAATTATTTGTAAAGAATAAAAAGAAAGTATGATGACATCCTATCAAAGAATATTGATAAAGAGATAGAAATTTTAAAAATGAAGCAAATAAAAATTTATGAGTTGAAAATTAAATAACTCAAATTAAAAAATTATGAGGGCATGAACAATAGATTTTGTAACTGTCTCTATGAACAAATATCAGTGATCCCTATATGTTGTTTAGTAATCTCCTCTTTTATCTAAGTACTTGGATATTTTTAATTTTTTCCCAGAAATGGTGGAAATTTTACAAGAGGAAGGAGTTGAAATTGTGAAGGCCCCTGGGCAAGATTCCCTGTGACCTGCCCTAAAGCAAGCGGCCCCTCACTGAAAAGCCCATGATCTCCATTAGTTGGGGAGACCGACTGGATTTGAGACTATTCCTTTCTTTTGTGGCAATCCTTATTATCCTAATAATTGGCTCTTTGTGCCATGAGCAACAGGACCTAGGATGAAACCCCCTTGTGGTTTTGATAACAATTTGATCACAGGAAAAAAATAGAATGGTTCAATAGAAATATTCCAATCTCAGATCTTAGAAAAAGAAAGAGAAATGAATAAAAGTGAATAGATTCTCAGGGATCTGTGGGACACAATTAAGCAAACTGACATGAGTAACAGTTGCACCAAAATGAGAGGAAAGAAAGGCAAAGAAAAAATAGTGACCAAAACCCTTCTGAATATGAACCCTTCTAGATATGAAATTTTACCAGCCAAGAAGCTAGCTCACCAAACTCCAAGAGATCCACACCTAGTCCCATAATATTCAAAAAGACAAAGACAGTCTTGAGAGCACTAAGAGAAAAATAAACCATCATGCACATGGTCTGTAAAAGCAGCGGACTTTTCATCTGAAGAAAGAGAGGTCAGATGAAATGCAGAAAGAAAACAAAGAAACCAAACAACTGTCAACCTAGAAGCCAGCTTCAAAAATGAAGGCAAAACAAAGACACACCCACACAAACAAAGACTGAGAGAATTTGTTGCTAGAAGACTTGCCTTATAAAAAATAATAAAGGAAGTTCTTCAGTCTGAATGGAAGTCATACCATATAGTAATTCAAATGCACATGGTAAAATAAAGATTGCAAGAAAATCTTATTGTAAAGGAAAAATTTAAATATAATGATACATTTTGTTCTCCATTTTGCTCTCAATTGATTTTTTTAAAAATTATATAAAACAACATCTATAAAATTATATTATTGAAAATAAATTGCACTGAAATTAATAAATATTTAATATAAAAAAAGCCATCTATATAACATTAACAACACAAAGATCCAGGCACCATGGCTCAGGACTATAAGTCCAGCACTTTAGGAGGAGAAGGTGGGAGGATTGCTTGAGGCCAGGAGTTTCTGATCAGCCTGAGCAGCACAGGGAGACCCCATCTCTAGAAAAAGTAAATTAAAAAATTAGCCAGGTGTGGTGGCATACACCTGTAGGCCCAACTACTTGGGAGGCTGAGGTTGAAGGATTGCTTGAACCTAGGAGTTCAGGGTTTCAGTGAGCTATGATCATTCTACTGCACTCTAACCTGGGTGACAGAATAAGACCCTGTCCTTTAAAAAAAAATAACAAAAACATTACCAGCACAAAGGAAGGAGGGATGAAGTTATATTTGAGCAAGAATATGACACCAGATGGTAATTCAAATATATAGTAAAAAAGATCCATTGAAATTGTTTATTTTTTAAAATTATTAATAGTATTCTCATTTATTTACTCACTTGCCCTATCCACCTTGGCCAGTGAATGTTCTTGGCACAAGCCAACTTCAGTCTTGCCTTAGGCTACTTGCAGTTTCTCTTAACCTTTGCCTGAGGAGTGAGTAAATCTTTGACTCTTCTGAATTTCTCTTAGGTGGTCCACTCACTTCATTTAGGACTCTTCTAAAGTCACATGCTGTGTTTCCATTCTATCTAAAACAGCACTCTCAACCCTTCTTTCTCCATTTTCTGTCTCATTAGATAAATATTTTAGAAACACTCAGACTCAAAGAATAAAACAGTTATAAAATCCCATCAGAAAAGAGCTAAAAACCTGATATATAACTTCTCTATTACCTTAATATTTACTTTTTATTTCTCTTGAACAATATTGATACCTTATTTAATTATTATGGTGCTTTTCTCTCCCCAGTGCATTCCCTTTGGCCAAATCCAAACTTCACAGAACAAATCCCTTAAGAGATTTGGTTTCAGTCAAAAGGCTGCCCTCAAGGTTCCAGAAGGCCACGTGTGGCCCAAGGCTGCAGGTTCCCCACCCCTGTGCAGGCAGCTTAGCTTTGTGCTACAGCTACAGTTCTTCCACACAGTCTTTTAAAAGTCAAAGAGTCTTTATTTCCTAAATTGTGACTAATTCCTGAAGAAGATAACACAGGTCTGGGCTTTGAAAATATCTTCTGTATCGTGAAATCTGAAATTAAAATGTGAACCATAAATACCAAGTCTATTCTAACTTGAGCAAGTATCTTAATGTCTTTAAATGATTTGGTCAGTCCAAAAAGGATTAAATGGCATTTAATTTGCCTCTATAGTCATCCCTGATCAAAGAATGGGGAAAGTTATCATATGTATACAATCCCAACTTTTAAACAATTTTAATAGAAAAAAGTACACTGAAACTTAAAACCATAATTAATGAAACTTAATTTTCCTTGGCTATTTAAAAGGACTTGAGAAATTCACAGGGCTTTGAATTTATTATAAACATCAATTATCAATCATTGCACTGATAAGTATGAAGGAGCCAGCTAATATGGAATTATAGTTAATAAGAAGCCAGAAAGACTAATTCTTATTAGATCCTTAATTTTTGAATAATTTTGAAAAGAAGGACTTCCAAAAGTCAATCAGCATAAAGCATGGAGAAGTAGAAAAGGGTAAGTGTGTAAAATGGCAGTTATACAGCAAACAAAAAAACAAAAGCAGTTTAAGTTTGCCTTTTTGTTACATGAGTGATTCCAAACTGGGCAATTTTGCCTCCTAAGGAACATTTGGTGATACTTGGACATTTTGTTGTCATAATCTGGTACTAAAGGACAGCCTCTCACAACAAAGATTCATGTGGCCCTAATGTCAATCGTGCTAAGGATGAGAAAGCCTATATCAGAATATCTCAAATCTTTAAGAATAAATTTCATATTGTATTTTATATTTTATCTGTCTGCAATAATTTACACACACACAAAAATTATAGTAAATGTAAAATCCTAGATCCTTGTTGGAAAGAGAAGCAAACAGGACTGGCAGACATTCAAAATCTAGATCCAAGTGTAACTTTCTGAAGGTTAAATTTCTTTTAACTTCCTCCAAATCAAAATGGGATTTGTGTCTTGAGAGATTACAAATTCTGGTCATCTTTTGACATGTTTTGCTATCTGTTAGAGAATATATAACAAATGCTGGTCAGGAATATATCCCCTGTCAATTTTTCCTCTCCCTCTACCTCGGCTCATTTTCTCCAGCTTGATAGAAATAAAATCGACACAGACAAGTTGTGTATGTGGAAGGGAAAAAGAGCTGGAAAGAAACTGAAAAGCTAATCCACTACGATGCCAGTCTACACCAGAGATAGTGTGCCAGCTCTCTAAGGAGCCGTCCATTAGAAATGCTGACAGTGTTGGCTCATATGACAGTCTTTGAAATAGTGAGTTTCAATAGTTACGCTTTCAGATTTTGAAGGCAATTGTGAATTTTATCTCAAAATTTTTATCTTCCAGTTAAAATAAGGCATTTTCCTTTCTAAATTAGTGTTTCCCAAATGGTTGGAGATTGTCAAGCTATCTTTCATTCCCTAATAGTATGCCATGTTCTAACAGTATTATAGGGATTTCTAAATGCTTAAATAAAGTAAACATTTGTTTATTCTTGGAGATTTCATGATACTGATTGAGACAAATGGAAATATCCTAGGTGATGAAAGATCATACTTTTGAATCACCATCATACCTGACAATCATACCTGAGAATATAACAACTGAATGCTTTTGGAATAAATGTTTCATTTCAATCATGTAGAGTATTGTTATTTTTTACCCACATAATTAATATTCATCATTACTCTACTTCTATCTTCAGCATTTTTTTATAAGAGTTACATGGTACAGAGGAAAGAAGATTCTGTGTCTGTCAGTAAAAAGTGTTATCTTTGGTCACCCGTGTCCTCCCTGGTGACTAGAGGACACCATGGTTTCCTTTTCAGAATGTGTCTTCCTTTTAGCTACAGAAAGAGCTGGTTTGGAGTACTCTTGGCTAAGGGTGTGGTAGGCATTCTAGCCTTTTCCCCCTGGTCTGGAGGGGGTCCCACAGCCAATGTGTCCCACCCGCACCTCATGGATGGTTCATCACCACACAGATCATCCTGTGCCCCCTTCTAATGGGAAAAGGCTGGGCCGACCTTGAGCACATGGACAGAAAGAAATTGTGCTACATCTGGCTCTGTCAAGGGGACTGATTCCTTGTTTCCTTCCCAGTTCCACTGTTCATGTTTCTAAAATAAATAGGACTTGATCACAAACAAAAAAAAATTTTCATTCAAATTTCTTTTGCCCACAGAAGTTACTAAACTCTTCCAAGACCTATTTTCTTGGATTTTAAAGTAGAGATATTAATAGTAACAACTCTAACTATCTCAATGTTACTTATATGTTCAAAACAGATATTGTATGTCATCCTCAAAGTCCTTTCCTATTCTCACTTTCTTTCACCTGATGACCTGAATTTCCACTTCACTAGTAAAATTGACATAATCAGAAGATAAACCTCACATATTTCCACCACCACATGTACCCACTGATGTGCATCTGCTCTCACATTCTCTATTTTCATATTTATAGTCACAATAAGCCATTCATGTTTCCATTTAAAGCCTCAGCTTGTGTACCAGATACCAATCCCCATTGTCTGCTCAGGAACATGACTCCAGCAATCCTCTCTCAATCAAACACAACATCACATTTTTGCTCTCTATTCGTTCCTTTCCACAGGCTTAAAAATTTACTTTTACTTCTGTGATCTTAAAAATATTCTCTTTCCACTGTTTTCTACCAGCTTCTGCCCTTTTTCTTTGCTTTTCTCTGCAATAATACTATTCCTCAAAAGAGTTATGCTTATTCGCTGATTCTAATTCTTCTCCATTTGGTCTTGCCCATAATTCCACTGACATTGCTGTCGTCAGGGTCACCCATGACTTCCATGTGACTAAATCCAATAGTCACACCTCATTTCTCACTCTGACATCGACATTTGACACGGTTAATTACTCCCTTCTTTGATGCTTTCTCTTTGCTTAACTTCCCAGATGTAGCACCCTCTTGATTTTCCTCCTACTTTATTATCTAATTCTTCTTAATATCATTTATTAACTTTTTTATCTTCTTCTTGATATGTTCATAGTGGAATGACACCAGTCTCAATCCTTAAAATTGTTCTTTTCTCTATCCAGTGTAGACACCTTGACTATCTTTTCTAAATATTTAACTTTCAAACGTCGATATGCTGACAAATCTCAAAAGTGTATTTCCGATCCATACCTGTTTTCTGACCTCTAACCTTACATTAACATATCTGTCTTTTCACTTACATCTTCAATGGAAGGGCAGCAGATATTCAAAACTCAACCACCAAGCATTGAACGTCTGATCTTCCTTCCAAATCTCTTGTACCCGCAGCCTTCCTTATCTCACTTGATCACAACTACATTGGTTAGTTTCTCAGGCTGAGATGTTAGGGATGCACTTCATGTTTTTCACATTCACCTTCCAGATCTAATCTGTCAGGAGATCTTGCTTACTTTACCTTAAAAATACACCCAGAATTGGACCTCTATGATTTTTATGGCCTGAATTGTGTCCTCATAAAAAGACATGTTGAAGTCCTGAACCCAGGTACCTCAGAATCTAACCTTGTTTGGAAATAAGATCTTTGCAGCAGTAACCAAGATAAAATGAGGTCATTGTGGGCCCTAAATCAATATGACCATTAATCCTTATAAAATGGGAAAAAGTGGAGACAGAGACAGACACACACAGAAGGAAGATGGCCATATGAAGATGGAGAATCAAGGTGATACATCTACTAAGGCAAGGAATTTCTGGTAAACCACCTCAATCCGGAAAAGGCAAGGGAGGGTCTTTCTTCTACAGGTTTCAGAGGGAATATTGCCCTGTGAAGAACTAGATTTCAGATTTTTAGACTTCATAATGTGATACAATAAATTTCTGTTGTTCTGAGTCACTGAGTTTGTAGTACCCTGTTATGGCAGCCCTAGCAAAGCAACACAAGAATTCACTGTAATCTCTCATTTGGATAATTACGTCAACCTCCTAACTAGTCTTTCTGCTTCCATTTTTGAACCACTACAAAATGATCTTTTAAAGTATATCAGATTATTTTCTCCTCTGTTCAGCACTTTCCCCAGTTTTTCACTCCAAGTGAAAACAGGCATCATCACAACATCCTAATGGTCCTAATGTTATGGTACCCCTCTGCCATTCTGACCTTATAACCTTTTTCTTTCCCATTCTTCTCTTTCAGGCACACTGGCCTCTATGCTGGTGTTAGGGTGACCAACTATCTTGATTTTCTTGAAGCTGAGACATTTCCCCAATACATGGAATATGCAGTGCTAAAACCAAGACAGTTCTAGGTAAATTGGGGCAGTTGGTCACCCTATTGCCATTCACTGAGTAGGCCGGCGATCATTCTGTAATAGGACCTTTGACCTAGAAATTTGCTAGAATTAGCAAATTAGAATATGAGTTTAAGCAAGCTACCCAGACATCTACTTTACTGACTCTCTCATCCTCTTACAGCCTTTGCTCAAATCTCACCTACTTCGTGAGGCTCACACTGTTTATTTTATTTAAATTGTGACCTTCCCTCTTGTGCTCCCAAGCCTCTTATTCTGCTCCAAGTTTTCTTTTTCCATCCTACAAATCACTTTCACCTTCTAAAAGATCATATAGTTAACTTATTTATTATGGCTGTTGTCTGTTGTTGACATATCCTTATGAGAATATAAGCTATTAGAGGGCAAGAACTTAGTCTACTATATCCTCTAAAATATCTCAAATATTTGTTCAAATAATGAATAATTCATAGGAAAAAATCTTGCTAACTCTAAATTATTATTTTGAAGGGACACTTCAAATGAACTTGATGGTAGCTCCAATTTATGCTAAACTCTTTAGACACTATTTGAAAAGCCATCATAGTAGTGGATATGTTTGATTGCCTATAGTTACGGAGCTGACAAATCCATACATTCAACTGTTAACTTGTAGTGATATAGTTTTTTAAAACAGGGCTCATTTTCTATTTGCATTGCCTCTATTTATTTTTGGATAAAAAAAAGATCAGTAAAAAGATCATGTCCTATGATGTAGATATCTTCCTTCCTTTTCTTATACACTCTGTGTATCGGAATTTATTGTTTTCCATACACACACAGACACACACTTGCACTTGCCTGGCATCTTCACACAGCTGTTGAAAACCTTGACATGCATCATTCATTCACTTTGAAGAGGCTTACTTTGGGCTAGATGCTAGGTTACATATTGGGAGTTAAGAATGAATGACATGTGCCCCTGGTCCCATGAGTAGGTGCTCATTAAGTTGAATGCATTAAGTCTTTTAAAGGTTATTTGAATTTTAAAAAAGATAGTGCTAAGAAAATAGTGTCTAAAGCCAAAGGAAAGTATTTCTATTAGAGGTTTTTAGGTGGGGAGGTTATTTTAGGGTTTTCTAAAATTAAGAGTAAAGTAATAATACCCAAGATATAGAAAGGTTAGGAACCCATGCTCTAGATTGAAGACTGCCTTTGCTTAAAACCTACTTCCACTATTTATTACAGCTGTTAATTTAGGTATGTGACGTTCTTTAAGCTTCACCTTTTCCATCTGTGAAATGAGGCTAATAATTTTATTATTCTTTCTGCCTCCTGGTACTTGGCACAGTGCCAAGCACATAGTAATTGCTTAATAAATGTTATTGTTCATTGTATAAAGACTCACATTGTGTTAATTTTATTTTATTTTAATATTTAGTTCTCATTAAAATACTCTGAATGCCTTTGCCTGAATTGTGACAATGTGTGTATGTGTGTGCACGTGTATATTCATGTATTTCTGGAGTGGGAAAGAACTCAAAGATGTGTATATACAAAGCACGCTTGAATTGGGGAATGAATTTATATCCTGTTTGTGGCTTGTGTATAAGAACAGTCAGTTTAGTTTGGAGACAACATTTGTAAATGTGGTGGAGACAAATCAAAATCCTGTCATATCCAAAAAGGTGAGAAACAGTTGACATCTATGAACCATATATTGTATAGATCTCTTCTGTATTTTATTTTCTAAGACTCGTTGTATATTCCTACACATCAAAGTTCACAGAAGCTTACAAGTATCTGAACTCATTTCCGTATATTAATTCATTTGTCCATTGTAAGAAAGTGTTCTTTGTCTTCTTACAGAGTGGAAATATCTAGTTACTTACATTGCTATTACTAGAGGAAACAAAATTTGGGGAAATTAAAAAGCATTTTTTATCTGTGGGCAGGAACTTAAAAATTAGATAAAATTTAACTTATTTCCAAAGTATTTCAAATTTATTCTGGTGAAATGATTTTGAGTAATTATTGAAAGCATACAGTGATTTTTCCAAGCTAAGTTCAGATGTTTTGATATTGTATGAATTATATTATAAATTTAAAAATATGAGGGTAAAATGATTCCAAATTTCCTCATTTCTTTATAACTTCTATTTTCTGTTTACTCTACTATTCCAGGAGTTAAAACAATATTAGTCACTGAAAGACAACACTTACGTTATGTCTTAAATATGTGATTGTGTATATCATGATGACAAAGACATTTAGTCAGCCTTTTTTATGCCTTGTTTTTCCATTGAGTAAATTTATAACTTGCATAAAGCTATTTTCCCTAAAATACATGTAGTAACTACTACAACATGTTAAATTGTCCAGAAACTTTGGGAACATTGTTCATAGCATGAAACAATCACAGAAATATCTCAAGCTAAAGTGTTTCTATGTAATTGCTATATGACTAAAACGACACCATGTTATCTGTGATGTATGTACCCCATTGAGTATTTGTGGTGTTTAATACTCCTCAGTAATAGCAAGGCATGCCAAACGATAGCCATACCTGTGTTGGCACATAATTTTCATCCATTTTAACAGAAAAAAAAAAATCTTGTCCCTCATGTACATGACAATCACAGAATCTTTTTTTTTTAAAGCAAGTTGACTAATAAATTTGAGACAAACCATTCTTCATTTCATTCATTCATTCAATTCACATTTGCCACTAACTACCATAAAGTATTCTTGGTGATGGAGACTCAGTGATAAATAAGTAAAGAGCTGAAGCAAGGTTATTGACCTTGGAGAGCCTGAGTAAAGTGAAGCAGGTAGGTAACATAGGGGTATCAAATAAATAGCACTAAATGATGAGAGACAGAGAAAGAGAGAGAGAACCAAACAACATATTGAGATAGGGAGTGCCAGAGTGCAGTGTTGGGAGACCCACTAGATAAGTAAGTGCTTATGAGATGTCTCTAATACATGGTGTCCACTGAGCTGAATCAGGAACAGTGAGAACGAGTCAGCCATAGTAAAATAGTAGAGAAAGTCCTTCCCAGTAGAGTGCAAAGAATCAGAAGAGGGGAAGATGGTGGGTTTATTTAAGAAATGGGAGAAATAGACCACTGTGGTGAGACATAATAGGGAAAGGAGATGTAGGAGAAGATATTAGAGAGTAGGTTGGGGAAGATAGGCAGAGCCAGGTAGGCCAGGGTACACTCTTGACTTTGCCAGCAACATCTCTTGCTGCTCCACTGGTGCAGCCTTTCTTGTCAAATGACTCAGGCAATGGATCTAGAGAGAGTAGGGGAGCAGAGATGTCAGTTGAGCTCGTTGATTTAGGCATTTTTTTTTTTGTCATAGTACAAGAAAAATTTCTTCAATTGAGATTTCAAGAATAAATACAGTCTTTGATTTTAAAAAAATCTTTTAGTGTTAACTATCTTGGGGTGTTTATTACATGGACCGTGTAATTCGTTGAATGGTGTCTCTGCAAGATTTACATCCACCCAGCACCTCTGAATATGACCTTATTTGGAAATAGGATCTTTGCTGATACTAGTTAGATTAAGATGGAGTTCTACAGGCCTAGAGTGGGCCCCAAAGCCAATGATTTTCTATTAGAGGAAGAGGTGACACAGAGACACACACAGGGAAAAAAACCATGTAAAGTTGGATGTAGAGATTGGAGTGACGCAGCTGCAAGTCAAAGAGTGCCAAGGATCCCTGAAAGCCACCAGAGGCTAAAAGGAGGAGAAGAGGTGTTAATTCTCCCGTAGAAAGGACCTTCAGAAGGAATATGACCCTGCTGGAAACTCGGTTGCAGACTTCTAGACTCCAGAACCAGAAGACAAAAAATTCCTGTTGTTTTTAAACCTCTAAGTTTGTGATGATTTTTACAGCAGTCCTAAGAAACAAATACTGACCATATGACCATGATTCTACCAACACATAATCTGATGCATTCTAAATAATATACAGGGTTCTTCAGATTCGAGTGTAAATTGAGGTACAAATACTTAAACATTTAAATATGTAACTATTTAATGTGCTTGAGTTGTTGTTGTTGGCTTTATTTGTCATATAGGGCTGTTATTCTCCACCTGGCAATCCCTCATTATCATTATCTCTCTGACCACAGTGGATAGAATCACATTCTTAGTATTTTTTCTCTTTCCTCTGTTACCCTGATTTTCGTTTTCAACCATAGGAGTCTCATGTTGGTCCTTGTTAATTTGGTGCATCACACAGTGCCTCTCAGACTAGTTTCTAGTATTCTCAGAATCTGATTACTTACTGCGGCATGGTGGTTTCTGGCTTGCATCTTTACTTGCAATTTGTTCCTGTGAAGCAGCAACTTAGAATCAGACATATGGATATAGTAGAGAAAAACATCGCCATGATCCCAGCCTCAGAGGACTTACATTCTATTAGCAAGTTGAGATTTTAAAAAGTTCACAAACAAATACTCATATGTTTCATATAGTAATCTGCTTTATGAACAAAATAATAAAGTGACGTAAATGAAAGTAATGTAATGAGTTAGGCATGGCAAAATCAGTAACAATGGACAGAGAAGATGTACTGGTTGGTCTTTGTGTTCTCTTCCCATGCAGATTACTTATCTCTATTCTGTTTAGGGCCTTGGAGTCGGGTAGCATCTACAGCATGTATCATCTTTCTTTCATCCTGTTGGACTCAGTCAACAGGGGGTGTTAGCAAGAGAGCAGAGAAGGGACAGTAAGAACTGGGGATATTATCCCCTTTATTTAATCCTTCTTCAGCTCAATAGTTCTAACAATGGCTTCATCCCTCTGTAGCCACAGCTCTTATCTGACAGCCTGTTTTCTACACTCCCAGCTTTCACCCAGTTCCTATAACATCACAGCCCCTTCTTTTGCCCCTTCAGGCCTTGGGTAATAACAGATACCTTTTCTTCTTTGTCTTTGTATGCCTCAATATATCATTTGATTCTCAGCTTTCTTTGTTACATTTCTCACTATCTGAATTTTTTTCATCCTTTTCACATGTTGATTTATTATTTTCGCCAATACAAATATATTTCCATTAGAAATATTGTTCATTGCTGTATTGCCAGAAACTGGAACCATGCCTGGCACAAAGTAGGAGCTCAAAAATTCTTGTTGACTAAAAAAAGATGACTAAATAAAAAAGAAATCCAAAAATGTCACAAATCACCTTAAAAAGTAAATTTATAAAAAGATTACCTCTGTTTTATAGGGGATATATACGTATATGTTTTCAACTTCATTTATGGGCTGTACTTGCATGAGTTATCTTGATGCCACAGTAAAGGGACTCAAAGAAATTAAGGAATTTTGAGCAATTTTCACATAGTAAAAGAGACAACTGTGAGTTAAAACCAAATCTGGCTGCTCCAATGCAGTGTTCTTTTGGTGACAGAATCATGTCTGGACGGAATGGGTCAATATCCTATGAATGTTCTCAAGTAACTATATTTGAGAAGTATTTGAATTTACATTCAAATTTACAGAATCTTGAATACATTATTTACATTATAAAGGATTTCTTGTTGTTGGCATCTTAATAATAATACTGTCCATGTAAAAAATGCCCCAAACACAGTTTATTTCATTGTTGCTAAAAAAAAAAAAAAACTGTACAATTAAAAAATAGAGAATATTGAAGTTTCAACAATTTTATGCTTTTGGATAGCACCACAACAAAAATGCTCTGATAATAAACCAGAATTTATGTAAAGTAACACATAGACCATTTGGCTATATTTGACTCCTTAATTTATTCCAAAGGCATCTATTGCCTCAGGGAGAGAGGATATTTGTATAGAGGGAAAGTAATAACCTAGAGAAGAACAAACAACAGGGAAAATTTCATTTATGGCTGAAAATAATGTTCAGATGATACTATAGCCCCAACCATCTAAGGCAGAGATGATTTAAGGAAAAGAAACATAATTGATCAAGGCTGAATAACAGTGCATATCTAAGAGACAGGAATGAAATGCACATATTTGAAAAGAATACTAGAACACTTAAAACATGGGCTGCAAGGATGTCATAATGAAGGAAATGTTGCTATTTGAAGGGTGTGATGAGATATATTACTTGACATTAACAAGGAGAGCATGAATCGCTTTTTCTTGAAAGGTTTTAATAGAAAAAGAAAAGGAATAGTTTTAAGTTTAAAAGGGATATCTTCTAAAACATGGTAAATATGTAATGAGATATGTATATTCAAGAGAGCAATTCAATCAGTCTTTCGGACCAAGACTCCTATTTTTAAGGGATACCAGAAAAGTGACACATGGAAAAAATGAAGATAATGTCTGTGAGGTGTATACAATGGCATAGAGAGGTTTACTTAGATGCTTGGGTTTAAGGAGTATAATGACATGGATAAAAGGAAAGGTATAATAAAATGCATAAATGAGATGGCATAATGAGATGCATAATTGGACAAATGTAATGATATGCAAAGGAGAAAGATGTAATATGATACACATTTTTGAGGAGTGTAATGAGATGCATAAATATAAAGGTGTAATGAGATGTGCATGTTTAAGTAATGTAATGAGAAATATAGGTTATAACAACATACATGAAAGTAGTTTAGTAATGAGATATACAAGGGAAATGCTTTAATGAAATCCACAAATGGAGAATATGTAAAGATGCTTAAAGGAGATGTAATGAGATGCACATATTTGAAAGTTATAATGAGATGCTTTAATGGAAGCGTGTAATGAAATGTATACATTTGAAAGGCGTAATGAGACACATTAAAAAGGAAGAATGTAAAGCAATTCCCTCTTCCTATGGAGATTAATCCTTTCTGAAAGCCTTGAAGAGTCATCATCCTAAGGGATTTCTGTATTTCCACTTCAGTGTAAATTAAGACACCATCGGCAACTTCAACTATTACCACATCAACTGGCATCTCCCTTGAGTCCAGGTTTATTTTGGGCTATATGGTTTAAAGCACAGCCACATGCCTCGGGCCCCTTTCTAGAACAATTTTAGGAATGATGCTGATTATCAGGCATTAACACAAGAGAAGGAAAAGAGGAAGGAAAAGAAGAAACTAACAGCTATTGAGTCTTCATTTGGTGCTGGATCTGTGCTCAAAATCTTTATATAATTGAATGATTCAATAAACTTATAAGGCAGACATTATTATCTCCTTTGACAACTTAGAAAAGTGAGCTCAGAGGTCATGCTGGTTGCTCAAGGTCATATGGTTGGTAAGTGTTGCAGCCAGAATTTGATAATAGGTCTGCCTGGCTCTATCTCCGTTTGTTTTTTTATTACTTTCCCTTTTTTCCCCTCTCACTACATTTTTTTTTTCTTTTTTACATTTGTTTGGTAATATTTTGCTGGGTAATTACTGCTAATTGTTGTGGAAATCTCCAAAGAGGCCTTATTAACACCTCCAGTCATGAATGTCACACGTTTACACAGCTAATAGTTTTGCCAAGAGAGAGTAAAGGATAACAGAGTAACCACCCTGTTACTTGATATGCTTGAAAAATTATTAAACCCATTTGTTCTCTGAACAATTTTGTACCATATTGTGCTCCATACAATAACTATTTGATGTTGTACTAATTAGGACCCTCAAAGAAATTAACAGGCTTTTAGAATTAGGCTAATAATTTTAAATATATTTAGAATATATTTTGAGTAGACTGCAGTTTTTCTAGTGAATGAATGTGAAGCAAAGTAAATGAAACCATGTTCGTTACTCCTTCAAAATCTGTGTGAACTTGGCTAAGATTTGTAGCCCCTCATGAGATTCGGTTCCTTTATCTATGAAACAAAAATAATAGCATTTGTCTTATCAAATTTTGTTAAAATAAAATAACATGTAAAATACCTATAACATTCCATAGAATATAGTAGGCAATGAATAAGTATTAATTTCTTCCTTCCCAACTTTTTATAAAGTTTGAATAAGTAATTACATGAAAATTATCCTCCTCAGCCTTAAAATTCTTTGCATTTAGTTGGTGGTAGTTTATGTCAATACACTTACTAGAGGAAAAAAAACAGAAAATGTTATAAGACAATGCTTTCTCTGATGGTTGTAGGCAATAATTTATTTTTGGATTAATTGCTTAGAGAATGACAAAGACATTAATTGGAAGAGAGAATGATTTTTTATAAAATATGAGTACCACAATTATTTTTCCTTTTATTGACAGAATTGAAATTAAGCTAAGGACAACGTAAATTTGTGACCCTTCATCCTCTCACTAATAACTTTTCACAACCTTAATCAATCAGCCTAATATAGCAATTATCATCTCAACCACATTCCAATTGGAGTCCATAATTATTTTAGGATAACTACTTATTGTTCAATTAAGAGTCTATGAAAAGAGGTCAAACATTGGTCACTTTTACTCATTAAAATTTTTATGTTTTATTCTAAATATTTTTCCCACACAATTGAGACTCTCATTAGTAATTAATTGTGTAAAAGTCATTCACCATAAAGTGAAAAGCTGACTAGCTAGCTCAGATGTAAGAACTGATCTAAGGATAGATTTTATTTTTTATTTTTTTATTTATTTACTTATTTATTTCTAGGGAGATGAGGTCTTACTCTGTCACCCAGGCTGGAGCGCTGTGGTATGATCATAGCTCACTGAAGCCTCCAACTCCCAGGCTCAAGCAATCCTCCTACATCAGCCTCCCAAGTAACTAGGACTATAGGCATGCTCCACCATGCTCAGCTGATTTTTTTTATTTTTTGTAGAGACGTGATCTTGCTCTGTTGCCTAGGCTTGTCTTGAACTCCTGGCCTTAAGAGATCCTGTTGCTTCAGCCTCCCAAAGTTCTGAGATTGCAGGCATGAGCCACTGTGCCCTGCCTAAAGGCATAGTGGCCTGTAGGACACACATGTCCTACATCAAAACAATAATAGTTGTTTTAGCTGGGCCAGCACAAAGATAAACAAATAGTTATTTCAAAACTTTCACAGAGGCATCTTTTTCTGAGTTTGTAAAACTGACAAAAATAATCCCTACTCTCCGTCTGAAAGTGTGGCCAAGTGACTCAGAAAGTAAATGATGGGTTTTATTTTTCATTCACCAGCATGTAACTCTTTGAAGGTTACTTCCATTTCTCAGGAGACAGAAGAGTTCAGTGATTAAGCATGTAGGCTCTGAAGTTAAGCTGCTTTGGTTCAAATCTTACTCATGTTATTTGCTAGATGTGCAACTCTGGGCAAACTTCTTAGTCACTCTAAGCCTCATTTTCCTGTTGGCTACTTCATATGTTTGCTATGAGGATTAAGTAAGACAACACATGAACAGTGTCAGGCACAGAATAAACTCAGAGCTCCGCTGAGACTATGTCTATCTCATGTGAGCAGTGTAATGAGTAGTTTTGAATCTTCTATAACTCTATTACTGTGATAAGTTCGGACTCACTTGAGAATGCCACAGAATTACTTCACTCCAATGGAACTAAAAATACCTGGAATTTGACTCCTAAAAGTGAAATTGTTGGTGACCACTAAGAGACATAGACAGCTAGAAAGAGTATGGCCCTCATCCATAAATTAAAAAAAAGAAAAAGAAAAAGAGAGAGAGAGAGAGAGAGAGAGAAAAGAAGGAAGGAAGGAAAGAAGGAAGGAAGGAAGGAAGGAGAAAAAAAATTGAAAGGTTACAACTTTTCTTAAACCTAATGGAGAGCTGGTATCTACCAACTACTCCAAAATATAAACAGATAAATACCTGTAGGGAGAGATGGGACATGGGTACCTGTTTTCCTGGAGTAGAAGCAGCAGAACACTGGTCAGAACTAGAATAGTTAAGAAATTAAAGGAGGCAAAATGTGTGCTAGCAAAAGGGTGTGAAGCTCCGGGGGTGAGGGGCCTATTATGGACTGAATTGTGTCTCCCTATCAATTCATTTGTTGAAGCCCTAACTTCCAATGTGACAGTATTTGGAGAAGTGGCCTGTGGGAGGTAATTAGGGTTAGATGAGGTCAGGAAATCAGAGCTATGGTCCAAAGGGACTGGTGTTCTTATAAAAGGGGGAAAGACATTGGAGCTCACCCTCTCTGTGCACATGCACAGTGGAAAGGTCATGCGAGGACAGAGTGAAACGGTGACTGTCAACAAGCCAAGAAAAGAAGCTTCACCAGAACTCAACCCTGCTGACCTCTTGATCCTAGACTTCTAGTCTCCAGAACTGTGAGAAAATAAATTTATGTTGTTTAAGCCATTCAATTTGTGGTATTGTGTTATGGTAGCCTAAGTAGATAAATACAATGCCAAAGACTTGGGAGGGTTCCTACTGTTTTGTGACTTTTTCCCCCAGAGTATCAATGAATACTCACAAAAATAATTGGGGAAGGTCCTGAGGAAGCAGTCCTCTCCCAAGCAGGCCTGGGAGAGGGGCAGAACAGCCACCACAGTAGGGCACAAATCTCAACCTGGATCCTGCTGCCCTATCTCCCATACAGAACAAAAATCTCAATTTGTGGAAGAAGGGGCAAAAATACTGGTTATCTTAGAGCACTGGTAATAACCCCTTGCAGCTGGAAGGAAGGAGAAAAATCTCTCTAGTTTTGAGATGGAGGCAGGGGCAGATGTCAGGCCCAGATATACAGCTGTGAGAAAGGCAGCAACACTGGGAAGGCCAGATCCCCAAGTCCCAGGGCACAGTGTCTACCCAACATTGAGGCTAAATCAGCACAACAAAGAACTTACTCTGCCACCTGCCCACAACCAGGCTAACCAACACTAAATAACAAGTAACAATGTAATACTGCTGACAGAGTTGCTAGAACATAGAGATAGACCCTCTGTGTTGTAAGTAAAAATATATTAGAAGACTCAATATTGTTAAGATGCCAATTCTCTACAAATGGATCTAGAGATTTAATTCAATCTCTATAAAAATCCAGCTGAAATTTCCATAGATATGAACAAGCTGATTCTAACACATGTAAAAGAAAGACAGATAAACTAGAAAAGTCAAAACAAATTTGAGAAAGTAGAAAAAAGCTTGAAGAGAAAGTAATTTCGTATTTTCTCAAATTACCTCCCTCAAAATAATTTTCTACTACGAAAGGAAAGATGGTAACTTCAGTGTAGAAAAACACCGTGGACATTGCTTTAACCAAGTTATCAAGGTAATTTTACCTGCAATATGGTATGTACTTTCTTTTCTGACACTCTGAGAAAGGCACATCACTTTCATGTTATTCTTCACAAAAATACATAACTTAAATCACATCATGAGAAGACATAAAATCAACCCAAATTGAGGGACATTCTACAAAACAACTAACCAATATCCTTCAAAAGTGTCAAGATCATGAAAAACAAGGGAAGACTGAGAAACTGTCACATATTAGAGGAGACTAAGGAAACATGACAACTAAATGCAATGTGAGCTATGGTTTGGATTTTGGAAGAGAAAAAAGGACTTTGGTGAAACAACTTGTGAAATCTGAATATAGCTTAGTTAATAGTGGGTATCAATGTTTACTTCTCAGTTTTGACAAATATCCCACAGTAATATAAGATGTTGACATTAGGGTGGTGTGTATACCAGAAATAAACTTTCCTGTAAGTCTAAAAATATTTCAAAAAATAAGGTAAAAAAAATTAAATTTAAAATAAATTGTATTGATCATTACTTAAGAATATTATTGAGTAAGCATCTTATAATTATTTGGATAAAGAACAGTACAAAGCAGAAAATTTTTGAATTTATGTGAAATTATCACACTGATATAGACAGATTTTTGAGAAAAGAGCAATGCATCACAGTGTATAATATTTGAGTCAAAGCTAATCTATTTTTAAATGCTTTTCTTTTTAGATTCACTTCTTCACCACTAATAGCAGGGAAGTTTGAATAGACACAAAAGGTAAAACTGTTCCAGAGATTTTTAATGTAAAGATAATGACAATTCATACTAAATTACTCCAACTAAAATGGAGTAAGAAAAAGATGATAAAAAGGACAAATGCAAGATGTAGGGAAAATAATCCAGTCACATCATCTAAACAATATAGAAATGAAGGTATCAACATTTTCATTGAAAGTTTTTTCATTTCATCCAATTATTAGAAATGTATTTTCCCCTAACTTTGTTCCCCCTTTGAATAGTGATGGATCTTTCTGTAAGTCTAAAAATATTGTAGTCCCATTATTTCCTTACATAATTTTAAAAACTGATAAAATTGTGGGAATTCTATATGGCAATTTCTGTTAGCACATAATGCAATTCTAGATCCAAATTATTCCTCTTCCAGTCAGGATCACCTATTCAGTTGCAAGTGAGAGAAACCCAAATCAAACTGGATTAACCTATATATATATATATATGAGTTGATTTACTAAATTAGATTAAAAGCCGAGAAAATAGAATTAGCTTCAAACTCTGCTGATTTTAGATCTGAAACTGCTATTAGAGTGTTTGTCTTCAGCTCCCCAGATTCTGGTTTCCTCTGTGTTGGCTTCATTAAGCAGACTTTCTCCACATGATGAGAATATAGGTCTCCAGCAGCTTGGGATTATTTTGCCCTGACAGCTTGAAATTTCCAGAATATATTCAACATATTTTGTTTTAAACTTTTCAAAACACCTAGGGAATTCTGGTCAGCCTGGGACATGTGTCCATCCCTGAAACCATCTCAGTAGGTAGAGAGTTAGAATAGTATAATTGAAGAGTATGATTCATGTGCTTTCTAGGTCAGGACCATGATTTCATCTAGCCAAACCACATGGACAGAGCATGACTCATAGATGATAAAGAGTTGTGGCATATTAAAAGAAAGAGAGTTGGACAAAACCTCAAATCTATTCATTACTGTTATACATACCAGTTTTTAAAATTATGATTGTGATTGGCACCATCTTTATTTCTTCTAATAATTCACACCATCCAGAAAAAGGAAGGAGGCCAACATGTGGATAAGAAGCCGCCTGCACAACGTTGTGATCATGGAGAGGATGGAAAATGGTGGATACCCACCTTTGAATTGATCATCTAAGCATCCGTTTTAAGTTGAGAGAAGTATCCCAAGATGAGAAAGCACCAGCATAAAAACTCCACCAACATGAAAGCTGGCTGTCTTGCCACCCCAAAGGATCACAATAGCTCTACAGTAATGAACTCCAACCAAAAGGAAATTGGTGAAATCACATATAGGGAATTCAGATTATGGATGGCAAGTAAGATAAATGGAATTGAGGAGAAGGTGGAAAACCAACTCAAAGGTGGAGGTGGAAACCAAAAAAAAAAAAAAAAAATAATAATAATTCAAGGCATGAATGAAAAATTTACTAAAGAGACAACAGAACTTAGAGAAGTGAAAAAGACATCTAGCCAATTTCAAAATTCATCAGAAACAACTATCAAAAAATGTAGAAAAGGGAATAAAGAACAATGGATAATCACTGAGAGAAATATGGAATTATGCAAAGCAAACTAATATGAGAATTATAGATGTCCCTGAGGTATAAGAAGAAAAATCAATAAGCATGGAAAACATATTTGAGAGAATAATAGAGGAAAACTTTCCTGATATCTCTAAAGGTTTAGACATCCAGATACAAGATAATCATCAAACATCTGGAAGATTCATAACAAATAGGACATCACTAAAATATATGGTCAGCAACCTGACCAAAGTCAAAGTGAAAGGGGAAATCATACAAGCTCTAAGACAAAAGAAACAATTTATTAGGTTAGTAAGTATGAAATGTCTGATGTCCTTAAATAATAAGTTTGACGGTTGATAACTCTAACATTTCGCTTGACACTTCTTCTTTTTTTTTATTTCCTATTGTGCAGGTACATCCTCATTCTTTCAAACACGTGTTTTGGCCTGTGATTATCTCTAATTTTTTTTTAGAGCAATGTTTGTGAAACCAACAGCAAGTAGGTCAAAAATTTGTGTTATTTTTTAATATGAGTTCCATCATGGAACCAATGCAGCGCAGACAGGTGGAAATACCATCAAAGTGTTTGGGAAGGATGTGGCTAATGGACTCACAGTACATCAATGTTTTAAGAAGCTCTGTTCTGGTGATTTTAATTTTGAAAGTGAGCCATGTGGGTGACATGAGACCAAGGAGGATTATTATGAGCTGAAAGCTGTAGTGAAAGCAAATCCATCTCAACCAACACATGAATGAGCAATGAGGTTTGAGGCTACTATTCCAACAATATTGGACCATTTGAAACAAATTGGTTAGGTAAAGAAGCTGGACAGACGGGTACTGCATGAACTAAATGGGCATCAGAAGAGAAATCATCTCAAAGCCTGCCTTTCTTTGCTGTCATGACGTAAAGGTGAACCACTTCTACACCGTATTGTTACGTGTGATGAAACATAGAATCTTTTTGACAGTTGCAAGCATTCAGCACAACTGTTGGATGAAGATGAAGTGCTGAAACATAGTCCCAAACCAAACATTCATCAAAAAAAGCTAATGGTGTCTATTTGGTGGTCCAGCACTGGTATTATTCACTACAACTTCATGAAACCTGGTCAATTGATAACAGCAGATGTCTACTGCAACCAATTGGATGAAATGGTGAGCATGCTTGCAATTAAGCAGCCACCATTGTTCAATAGAGACAGGTTAATCCTTTTGCAAGACCACATGTTGCAGAAAACAATGCTGCTTGAACTACAGAGGCTGGACTTAGAAACCCTCTGTTATCCATAGTATTCACCAGACCTTGCAGCAACTGTCTACCACTTCTTACAGGCTTTGGACCACTTCTTACAAGGAAAAATATTCAGTTGTTAACAAGCTGTGGAAAACGCCTTTTGTGATTTCATCACCACTCGCCCTCCAGGCTTCTTCACTGCAGGCATAAACAAGCTACCCTTAAGATGGCAAAACTGTGTTGATAGTTTAGGTGTATACTTTGATTCATTGTACTGCTTCTTGTATAAAACTTTTGATTCAAAATCAAACATTTCATGTTTAATGACCTAATACTTAGGAAAGGAAAAAGGAAAGGAAAATCCATCAGACTAACAGTAGATCTCTCAGCAGAAACTTATCAAACCAAAAGGTATTGAGGTCCCATTTTTAATTTTCTTAAACAGAATAACTGCTAGCCAAGAATTTTGTGTTCTGCAAAACTAAGTTTCATATATGAAGGAGAAATAAAGTCTTTCCCAGACAAGCAAACACTAAGAGAATTTGTTACCAACTGGACATGCCCTCAAGGAAATGCTTAAGAGTGCTCTATACATGGAAAAGAACAATCAATGCCCACAAACCCAAAAAATAAAGCTCATACCCCTTACAAAAGAGTAACACAGGAGAGAAAACAAAGCAACTAGTTGTCATTCAACATGATGAACAGAATAGTATCTCACATATCAATACTAACATTGAACAGAGACCATTTTAATGCTTCTTTTGAAAAAGATACCCCAGGTATCTGCTATCTCCAAGAAATCCATCTAACTTGTAAGGATACTCATAGACTCAAGGTAAAGGCATGGGAAAAAATATTCCACATGAAAGGAAACCAAAAATGAGCAACAATAGCTGTTCTTGTATTAGATAAAATAAATTTTAAATTAACAATGGTAAAAAGAAAAAGACAAAGACAGTCATTATATAATGTTAGAAGGAATAATTCAAGAGGATATAAAAGTCCTAAATATATATATGCACCTAACACAGAAGTTCCCATATTCATGAATAAAATACAACTACATCTAAGAAAAGAAATCAATAGCACAACCATATTTACTGGGGACTTCAATACTCCACTGACAGGACTACAGAACTGGACAGCCAGCTCATCAAGGTACAAGATCAAAGAAACACTGGACTTAAATAGGACTTCAGAACAAATAGACCTAACAGACATCTAAAGAACATTCTACCCTAAAACTGCAAAGTATACATTCTTCTTATCAGCACATGGGAAATTTTCCAAGATAGATCATATGTTAGCCTACAAAGCAAGTCTCAGAAACTTAGAACACTTTAAATCATTCCACGTATCTTCTCAGATTATAGTAGAAAAGAACTAGAAATCAATTCAAAAAAGAACTCTCAAATCTTCACAAAGTTATGGAAATTAAGCAACCAGCTGCTGAATAATCCTTGAATCAATGACAAAATTAAGATGGAAATCAAAAGATTTTTTGAACTGAATGACAATAATGACACAAGCACCCAAAATCTATGGGATATGTAAAAAGGAGTATTAAGAGGGAAATCCACAGTCTTAAATATTAATACTTACATCACAAAGACAGAAAGATCACAAATGAACAACCCAATGTCACACCTCAAGGAACTAGAAAAAGAAGAAAATATCCAACCCAAAGCTTGGAGAAGAAAAAAACAAAAAACAACAAAGCTCAGAACAGAACTAAATGAAATGGAAACAATAACAAAAAATACAGAGTATCAACAAAACAAATAGTTCATTATTTGAAAAAATAAACAAAATTGTTATAACTCTAGCTAGCTAGATTAACCTGAAATAGAACAGAAAGGACTCAAATAAGCTCAATCATAAATGAAAAAGGAGACATTACAGCTGATATCACAGAAATAAAAAAATATCACACATGAATACTATGAAAATCTATACACACACAAAGTAGAAAATGTACAGTGAAGGGATAAAGTCCTGAAAACACACAACCTCCCAAACCTGAATCAGGAAGACATAGAAATCCTGATCAGACCAAAAATAAATAGCAAGATTGAAGCAGTAATACAATATCTACCAACAAAAATAGCCCCAGACCAGATGGATTCCCAGTTTAATTGTACCCAACATATAAAGAAGAACTGGTTCCTATTCTTCAGAATTTATTCCTTAGCATTGAGAAGGAGGGAATTTTCTCTAACTCATTCTTTGAAATGACTATGACCTTGATACCACATCCAGGAAAGGACACAACAAAAAAAGAAAACTGCAGACCAATATTGCTTATGAACAGAGATGCAGAAGTCCTCAATAAAATACTAGCAAACTGAATCCAACAGCACATAAAAAAAGATAATTCACCACAATCAAGTGTGTTTCATCCCATGGATGCAAGGATAGTTTCACATAAGCATATCGATAAACATGATTCACCACAAAACATAAGCAAAAACAAAGAACACATGTTCATCTCAATAGATACAGAAAATACATTCCATAAAATTCTGCACCCTCTCATGATAAAAATTCTCAAAAAACTAGGCACAGGAAGAAATACTTCAAAATTATAAAAGTCCTATGTGACAAACCCACAGCCATCATACTGAATGGAGAAAAGTTTAAAGCATTCCTCTTAAGAATTGGAACAAGATAAGGGTGCCCAGTGTCACTACTTCTATTCAACATAGTACTTGAAGTCCTAGGCAGAGCAGAGCATTCAGGCAAGAAAAAGAAATAAAGCCTATGCAAATCAAGAAAGAGGAGTTTAAACCATTCCTGTTCATTGACAATATGATCTTTTATCTAGAAAACCATAAAGACTACACCAAAAGACTCCTAGAATGGATAAGTAAATTCAGCAAAGCCTCAGGTTACAAAAATAAATGTAAACAATTCAGTAGCAATTCTATATTCTAATAACCATCAAGCTGAGAGTAAAATCAAGGACTCAATACAACTTAAAATAGCTACAAAGAAAGTAAAATACCTAGGAATATAAGGAGGTGAAAGATCTCTACAGGGAGAACTACAAGACACTGATGAAAGAAATCATAGATTTTGCAAACAAATGGAAAAATATCCCATGCTTATGGATTGGTAGAATAAACATCATTAAAATGTCCATACTGCCCAAAGTGATTTACATATTCCAAGCAATCCTCATCAAAATCCCACCATCATATTTCACAGATATGGAAAAAAAAAATTCAATGTTTCATTGGGAACCAAAAAAGAGCCCAAATTGCCAAAGCAATCTTAAGCAAAAAGAAGAAATCTGGAGGCATCTCACCATCTGACTTCAAATTATATTACAAGCCTATAGTAACGAAAACAGCATGGTACTGGTATAAAAGTGAGACACAGACCAATGAAACAGAATAGAGAACCTAGAAATAAAACTATCTACCACAACCAACTGATCTTTGACAAACCAGCCAACAACACACACTAGGGAAAGGAAGCCCTATTCAATAAATGGTGCCCGGACAACTGGATAGCCACATGCAGAAGAATGAAACAGTACCCTTATTTCTCACCAGAAACAAAAATTAATGTTAGATGGATAAAAGAGTTAAATGTAAGGCATGAAGCCATAAAAATTCTGGAAGAAAACATAGGAAAAACTCTTACAGAAATAAGCCTAGGCAAAGAATTTGTGACTAAGACTCCAAAGGCAAATGCAGCAATATCAAAAATAAATAAATGGCACTTAATTAAATTAAAAAGCTTCTGTACAGCAAAGGAAGTAATCAACAGAGTAAACAGACAACCTACAGAACGGAAGAAAATATTTTCAAAGTGTACATTGACAAATACTCAGAATCTACAGAGAAATCAAACAAGTCAGCAAGAAAAACAACCAACCCCATTAAAAAGTGGGCAAAATACATGAACAGAAGTTTCAAAAGAAGGTAGACAAATGGCAAAATGCATATGAAAAAATGCTCAACATCAGTAATCTTCAGGAAAATGCAAATTAAAACCACAGTGAGATACCACCTTACCCCTGTCAGAATGGCCATTATTAAAAAGTCATAAAACTATTGATGCTGTAATGGAGGCAGAGAGAAAGGAACACTTATACACTGTTGGTGGGACTGCAAGTTAGTACAACCTCCACAGAAAACAGTATGCAGATTCTTCAGAAAAATAAATATAGACTTACCATTTGATCTAGCAATCCCACTGCTAGGTAACTACCGAAAGCAAAATAAGTCATTTAATCAGAAAGACACCTGCACTCAAATGTGCTGCAATTCACCATTGCAAAGATGTGAAATCAGCTTGAAGTGCCCATCAATTCATGAGTGTCTAAAGAAAATGTAGTGTGTGTGGGTGTGTATGTGTGTGTGCATGTGTGTGTGTGTAGAGTACTACTCAGCCATAAAAAGGAATGAAATATTGTCTTTTGCAGCAACTTAGATTGAACTGGAGACCATTACTCTGATATGTGGGAACTAAAATGGTGGGCACACATGGAAATTGAGAAGGGGGAAGTCTGGGGGTGGGTGAGAGGTACAAACTTACCTATGGGTACAATGAGCACTATTCTGATGAATGGCACACTAAAAGCCCTAACTCAAACTTTGCACAAGGTATCCATGTAACAAAAACATTTGTACTCCTGTAATATTTTGGAATTAAAAAAAAAAAAGAACACATACCATCCTGTTACAGGTTGATTCTTATTATTTTTGCCTTAGTACAGATTTCTTTTACTTGATTCTCTTGTCTCTCTTCTATTTAAATATTATAAAATGAGAGGCAAATGGAGATAAATAAAAATGGAGAAAATTTGTACTATAATTTAAACATGAAAAATAAAACAGGGCATTTTTAATACATTTAAAACATACACATACACAAAGGACAACATAATTTAAGGAGAATATAATCAAGAACCTGGAATTCACATCTTGAAAAAAATGATGTGTAAGTCCCTTCTTGCACTATTAGAGCATAAATACATGTTCTTTGTTTTTCAAATTTCATTTTCCATGTGAATGGTTTTCTTTTCTGAGCATGGTAATTAGTTGCAAATTTTTCTGCTTAGAATATGAAGTATAAAATGAGTAAACAACCCACACACATCTTTTGTTTTATGTTAAAGAATATTATGCTAAAGAAGAAGGTGGAGTTCAAATAAATATTATTATTAGTCAGTCTAATCTACCTACTTTTATATTCTGCTGCCTCTATTTCTTTTGCTCTATAAAAATGGTTCTGTGAATTCCAATGTTGTTAACTTTAAGCAATTATTTTTGCAAATAGTCACTATAGTTTTACATTTTACCTAAAGTAGAAAAAATAAAAAATTAAATTTGGTGCCTATGCAGAGCCATATCAAATTATTCCTCTCAATGCCCTATTTTATTAGAGAGAAATGTAAATTATAATAGTTAAGTATGATTAAGTTAAACTAATTCTTATCAGAAAAAAAGTAAAAAGAAATTATAAAAATAACTTGTGATTGAAATTTGGAATATAAAATTCCTCAATATAAATATTGCAAATTATATATTCAAAAGTTAGAAATATATTTCTGCTTGCAGTATTATTTTCATTTTATTTAAACGAAGATAAATTGCTTTAACATTTCAAAAACACTTTATCCTACTTATGATAACTTTCTTCTCATTCTTCCTGCCTTTTTCTTTCAACTTTCCAAAAGACTTGTTTCAAAGTTCTAAACATTGTTTCTAGTGTACTGAGTCATTACCAGAGCCAGGGCAAGTTCCAGCAGGAATTCTGACAAATATTAGAACTATCACTCCTATTTTCAAGGTATTTCTTAAGTTTTGTGAAACAGTTAATAAAATATTAGCTTTCTTACTCAGTTCATCTGAGGCCCTAAGACCATAAGCACCCTCCACTTTCCAATGTGTTAAGCTACATGTCCAAGGCAGGACTTGCAAAAGAGGTGTCCAAGACTCTGTTGTGTGATCTTTGGTTGACCCCCACCTTCAGACTAATAGAATGTTGGGAATACTCAGAAGAAGTTGGAAAGTAATAAGAGTATTTCTTTAGAGAGAATTGAAGCAATCTTTGAAAAGGGAAAACACAGATAAGGCGTGTTAAGGGCACAGTACAACTCAATAGGTATGAGGTGACAGGATTGGTCAGAGAATGAGGAAATTGTGGATTGTGTGAATTTTGGTTAAATTGAACCTGAAGGGACTGGAGCTCAAATAATATAAGATGTAGGGCTGCAGCATCCCTTTCTCCCTTGCCTTTTCTTTCCTTTTCACTTTCCCGACTTTCAATTGTTATGGCATTTGATGTCCTTAAATGTTGTGATTGAAGGGAGTATTCAGTTGTTTATAATACATTACTTGAATGTAGTGCATTGATTTTCAAGTCATGATTTCCATCCAATGATGTTTTATGGAGCAATTTCTAATCAAAACACTCAATCACAGTTTAACGCACTCCCAGAGTATTAGTCCTAAGCACGACTTTCCAAGAAGTATGGCTTCATAATAGGGGGATACATTAGCAGACTTGTTCTGTTGTTGGTTTCTTTTATGATGCTTGATACTATCATCCTCTACTGAACCAAATAAACATCTACAAGCTTAGACAGGGAGTAGAATTGGAGCAGAACATAAAATGATTAATCCCTGGTTAGAATCTCTGCATCCATTGGAACATCTAGGGTTAGCTGGGGGTAGGAGTGAGTGGGTAAAACTCTTAGATAGTTATGAGAATTTAAGAGTAGAGATGAACTCTGCTTCACTTTTTTTGTCTGGCACACAACCATAGACTGTCCCTCACGATCAAGGTAAAAGAGAAAAAAATAGAATTGCCGTCTACAGAATCCAAGAGAGCCTGTCAGAGCCTACATGTAAACCCAATATATTGTAATGAGCAGACATTGATTGTTTTTGTGTGACCATGAACAGTGCAGAAGTTTGCATTATCCCAAACAGATCTTAAGCTGGGACCAGGAGATTTATCCTCCAGTGCTAGAGTCAACTATATTGGACAGTAGAGTTAGTGACCAAGTGGGAACATAGGCTTCTTGACAGCAGACCTCAAGCTCTCTCAGAAAACACAAGGACCAATGGGTAAATTACATCACAAAGAATGAAAAAGTGGTGCTGGTGACTTCTTCCATGATTTAGCATTGTGCAAGTCACAGCAACCTCCCAATGCCACCTGCCCTGGACCTTAGGTGCCATCCCTGTGGGGAAAAATAGAGCAGAAAATTTGAGAACAGACTATGATGGGGTCTAAACCAAAACCATGAGAAAACCTGGAAAATGTACTACATTAAACTTGCAGTTATCACACAAAATTACTAATCTGCATTATAGAAAAAAATAAAAAATTGACATTTCTCTCATACAGGAATTTGTTCCCTGAAAATATCATACTTGCTAAAGGAGTTTATCCACTTTCATGTAATTGATCTATGGCTGAAGTTAATTCTTTTTATGGAGTGATTGAATATTCATGAAACTGCATCTATACTTTAATTATGATCCTTGATCAGTGTTTGAAATCCAGACTAGACAGGCACCCACATATTCCCAAGGGAATGGGGGCTATGCACCCGTTTGAAACACTAGCTGGTCTTATTAAGCTAATGCTTAAGAAATGCATCCTAAACTCGTGGTGAAAGTCACAGGAAAGCTTGTGGTAAAAACTCTCCCAAAGATGTACGTGAACCACTATAATTGTGCAATGATCTTTTTTTTCTAAAATAACAGACTCTAAATACTCTGCTTCATGTAGATTTGTTAGATGCCAGTGACATTACTTAACAGAAAAAGTCTATAGCTGAAAATTTGCTAATAAGTCATTACTTTCAGCTATGAGTTTATAACTATTTTTTTAAGCCTGAAAAAAATTTTTATTTCTAATGAGTTTGTCCTTCACAAAGTGAATTTTCATGTGTAAGGGTTCTAAAATGTTAAAAAAAATCTATACTGCTGTATATATTTTAGTATGAAATATGGGTAGAGTGGGGGTACAGAGGTGTTAATTGATTAAAAATATTAGTTTTGAGTGGATGATTGCAGAGGATGTCAAAGCTTAGTTCTGCTAAAAGATTCAGTGCCAAATTATACACTGTATTAAACAGCATAAGTAGCATTAAAAATTAACAGCAACTCAGCATTGAGTCTGATTATATTGTCAATTAAGATGATAATTGGGAGGGTTTAAAATAAAATTTTTGCTAAAGGAAACAATTTCATTACTTTAAGCACTCCTTATGATATTATACTTTTGCTTACACTTTTATTTAAAGTTACACTAATCACTCTTAGCAAAACAAAAATGGGGCTCAGGGATAAAATGCCTGTGGAACATGTTTATATATGAGTTGAAAATTAGTGATGTCATAGATACTGACTGATATGTCTCTTTCCCCTCCCCACAATTCTTGGGCTAAAGATGCCAGCCCACTTATAAATTCTGGATGACAGAATATTAAGAATAGTTGGGGTGTGGCAGTGACAATTTAAAAAATACTCAAGGCTGAAATGCAGAGGGAGTCATGATTATGAGCCATTAACCAAATCGCATATATTTGGGGGGAAAGAGGAGTAAAAAGATTTACTAGTTTTTCATTTGCCAACTTGCTTGCAAAATTCATACACAGTTAATGTTAAGCAATTCAAATCATCTTTTTTCACAATATAACTGTAATCACAACTATTCTTTTACTTCTGTTACTCAATGCATAACAACAATACCTACCACTTAGTGAGCACTTACTATATGCCTGTCAATGTGCTGACATTTTTATATAATTTAAGTAAATAGTTTATTTCAATTATTTAAAATTTACTATCATAGAGGAGAAAGTGGAACCTTAGAGAGATTAATTTACCCAGTGAAACATCTAGCATGCAAACCTAGTCTACCTGTTACCAATGCATAAATCTGTATATATTTTTATGTTATGAATAGAGTGGCCTTCTGTGTTCTTGGATTGCATACCCACAGATTCAATCATGAATTGTAAATTTTCGGTAAAAACAAACAAACAAACAAACAAAAAGGACAATAAAAATAATAACAATAACAAAAATGATACAAATAAAAAATGCAACACAACTGTTATTTATATAAGATTTACATTGCATTAGGTATTATAAGTAATCTCTCTAGAGATGACTTCAAGTATGTGGGAGGATATGCATAGGTTATATGTAAATACTATGTCATTTTAATACAAGGGACTTGTGCACCCTCCGATTTTGATATCTCCTGAGGGTCCTGGAACCTATCCCCTGGGAATACCGAGGGGTGCCTGTATACTTTTTATATTTAAGTTATCTGTATATGTACACACACACACTACAAAGCCAAGAAGAGCAACAGAGATCTTGTTCATCATCTCTACTCTTGTGTCTTTTTTCCTCTTCTTTCCATTTCACCAAGATTTAAAAATACTAGCTATTACATCTTTGTGTTGACATTGTCATATTTTAAAATAGCATGCTTATATTGCTATGTTTTAGATAATCATTATTGTTACTCGTGTGCAACAGTTTTCATATGTTTTTCTGAGTAAATAAAATATAGTACAATAATTATTAAGTATTCAGCTTTCCGTATATTATTTGTTTCTGTCAATTTTCTTTCAATTTGTTTGTCTTTGCTGTTTTATAAAGTCGAAGATTTCCTCAAAATATTTTTGAGTAATTGACTATTTATTCATGTTTAACAGTGAGGAACTGTAGAACAGGTTGATTGCTCTATGTGCAGAGTAATCTTTGTTTACTGATGGGACTTCATATTTCAGACAGGGACACTTTATTGGAAGTTCTCCAAGGTTTGGTACCTGAAAAACTTTTATATGGGGCTTCTCAGTTTCCAAAGTGTAGAATAGTACAGTATTCTTCATTGAGGGGTAAGGGGGATATGGGTGCCAGTGTTCTGAGGGGCCCCTATGCTTTGGGCATAACACCTTTCTCTGCAGAAATTTCCATGCCTTAGACAGGCAGGGCCCAGCAGTACCATCCAGGTAGGTTGAAGGTAGGGAAAGGGGGCATAGAGGGTCCTGAGCCTGGACCCTGAACCTACACTCTTGTTTTCCATTTTTGGGCAATTTTCTAACTCCACCCATGTGAAGGCAACCAGATATTCAGAAGAAATACAGGACTCAAGGCTGTGAGGTCATCCCAAGACCCGATGACTGACTCCATACTAGGATATCTCAGTTAAAGAATTATGTGAGATCAGTACAGCAGAATCATGTCAAAATACTGATTTAGGGGATGGCTTTCACTGAGGTCAGACATAGGAGGAGATCATATCTATTGAAGGAACGATCACCTGAGATCAGGAGTTTTAGATAAGCCTGGGCAACATAGCAAGACCCCATCTCTATAAAAATTTTTTAAAAAATTAGCTGGGTATGGTACTGCACGCTGGTAGTCCTAGCTATTCAGGAGGCAGAGGGAATATGATCCCTTGAGTCCAAGAGTTTGAGTTTGCAGTGAGATATGATTGTGTCACTACACTCCAGAATGGGCAACAGAGCGGGAAAGATAGGTGGTGTAGCAGTTTTGATTTCAGATAACTTAGTCTTCAAACCAACAAAAATATTGAAAGACAAAGATGGTCACTACATAATGGTGAAGGGTACAATTCAACAAGAAGACATAACAATTCTAAATATTTATGCACCTCACTTAGGTGCACCCAGATTCATGTGAAGTATCCATCACAAGAATGGAAAAACAAGCGCCGCATTTACTCACCATCAAATTGGTATTAATTAATCGACGCTTAAGTGCACATACAGTATTAACATTCATCGGGTGTTGGGCAGATGAGAGGTGGGAGGAGGGCATGAGTATATTCACACCTAATGGGTGTGGTGTGCACTCTCTGGGGGATGGGCTCACTTGAAGATCTGAGTCAGGCAGGGCAAAGGAAATATATGTAACCTAAAAATTTGTACCCCTGTAATCTGCTGAAATAAAAAAAAATAAATAAACAAATACATAAAATAAAAATACAGACCAATTAATTTCTTCTGTTAGCCTTTTACTTTGCAGTGATCACTTAGATTGTCAGAGTCTGTTCAAGAGATTCACTCATAAAAACAACTAGATAAATTTTTGAGTATTTCTCTGTTAAAAATAATGACAAAAGGGAGTTTACACTCCCATATTCAGCTCTTCTTCCCAACCTAATGCACATACATCTCATCTAGGCGCCAATCACTCATGTTTTCAGCATCAATGTGCTTTCCAACTTTTCCGTCTTATCTGTGACATCCCATAATGTTTTCTGTGAATACCACTTCCTTTCCTTTTGTAATTGCCACAACCCCCGTTCATAACAGGGCTGGTGAAAACACCTTCCAACTGCCCTCTTCATTCTTGATCACTTCTTGAAGATGTATCATCTCTGCTTTACTATATTCAAAAGTTTGGTCATTACTCACACCTACCACTAAAATGTTTGTGATGACAGCCCCTGATATATGTAGCAGCATTTATTTATAATATTGTGTATTGGGCTAAAAATTTTTCCTGTGATAAAAAAACAGTATAATAGAAGAGATTAAAGGGTGAGATAAAGATAAAAATGTTTTAAATAGCTTCCTAAACATGGTTACTAATCTATATTAATAACATTAGTGGACGGTTATGCATACATCAAATTCTCTTCTTAATAATGCATTTTTGGCCAATTACTATTAGCCCATAATTATTTGCCCATATTATGTTGGTTACCATAACAATAATTATAATGGTAATTATGGTCACCAATATAATGAGGGCAAACAATTTGTGATTAGAGTAGTGGCATCACGACCATTTTCTTGCTGGTTGCTGGTGCTTGCATTGTTAGAATGATCTTCAACGATTTTTTTAGTAAGACTTTCATCTGTTTTGTGAAGTTATGCTTAGTTAAAACTGGATAACAATTGCAGAAATCCACTAGGTGGGCATAAATGGCAACAAGTAACAGTGTACTGAAAGCTAGAAAGTGGGGGGGTTCATTATCATTCCCACCTGTAGTGAAATCTCCACACTTCCATAAGGATGGTTTATTGACCACATATGACATAGGACCATATTTCACACAGATAAAATGCCTGTGCCAGATCAACCCACACATTAAATGTTTAAAAACTCATAATTTTAATATTGTAGGTTAAAAATAAATATAAAAGAAGTTCTAATATCTTCTTCAATATCCCAATAAATTGTACTCTCCAACCCTTGGTTATGTGCACACCATTTTAGAGACTGCAATTCTAAAGTGCAGATCTGATCATATCCCTCCACTTCCTGAAAAATTGAGAGGCTCTTTGCTGCTTTACCAAATTATTTTTACATTCAAGACAGTTCACATTATAATTGCAACCTATATTTACAAATTGATTTTATATATGCTTATGTTTGTTTTAATCATTTGGATTACTCATGTTTCTCAAATACATACTGTGTTCTCCCACCTATGGGTTTCTATTCAAGCTATACCATGAATCTTAAATATTACTCTAATTCTATTTCCACCTGTCAAAATGCCTCTGATTTTTCAAGGATCAACTCAAATATTATCTCAATAAAATTTTGCTACATTTTTAAAATAGATTAACTTCTAACATATATTTTGTTTTGTTCATATATCTCTCATAAACTTACCAAGCACTGAGTTAAGGATGGTGTGGATTAACCCAGAACGTAGTTGTCCTGTTAGCCTTAGGCAAGACAGAGTTGTCAGGTGAAATGAGTTAGGATCTTTTCCTGGTCCCTGTTAGAGCTGATTCAGGAAAAGGTTTGAAGGTCAATACCAAGAGCCCCTGGTTCAAAACATCTGAAAGGATGTACCTTCAAAACACTGATGTTCCGTGAATTGGACTAAAGTATTCTGCTCATAAAATTGAATAATGGTGCTTTCTTTTCTGAATTAATGTATATACATATATATATTTCTTTAATGATAAGATTTTTTCCCACAGATATTTCTTAAGCCTTTGATACCATTATGCTTATATGTACTAAAATATATAATTTCTTCATCAATTTTTTTTAGTTACTTAAGTTTAAATATATAGTCATATTTTATTGTGTTTCTCAAAGTGCACCATGATTCCTAGGAATGAACAACTGTGACAGCCTGTATTCTACACATGTATCAGGTAACATTTTTCTCTAAAGGGGCAGATAGTAAACGTTTTAGGGTTTTCAGGTCACGTGATGTCTGCAGTAACACTCAGCTCTGATATTGTAAGTCATACATAAACAAATAGACCTGACTGTATTTCAACATATCTCCATTTACAAACACTGAAATTTTAATTTAATATACTTTTTGCATGTCATAAAATAGTTTTCCTGTTTTTATTTTGTTCCAATCATTTGGAAACATTAAAACCATCCTTAGCTCAAAGGCTGCACAAAAACAGGCAGTAGGCTGAATTTGAACCATGACTCATACTTTGCCAACTTCTGTCCTGGGTCATTGATTTCCAAATTGTGTTCTGTGCTTCTGCCTTAGATGCTCACTTGGGAAAATCAGAAGCCAAGAGGGTAAGACTCTCTATCAGAGCATTATTACTTTTTACTTTTTATTTTTTTTAATTTAGTGCATCTAGGTATGTTTTTAGGTGGCGACAGGGTTCTACTGCTACTTTTATTTTTTTACTTTGGGTGGGGAGCACAGTTCTTAAAGAAAAGAAAGAGGAAGGGGACCTGGATAGAATAAAGTGAGAAACACAAATAAGAAACAGGAACGGGAGCTCCAACCCCACTGCACTAAGGTGGACAAAATGAGGATTAATATATAAGTCCTAAGGCTGTGGTGGAAGTAGAAATTCAGTGGACAAGAAACTGGCTCCAGTATAAAGGCATTCAAAGAGAAGATGAGATGTGATTGTGAACAGATGAAATGTGATTGTCATAAAAGGCAAGATTAGAGTTTGAGAAATAGGAATACCTGGCTTGAAGATAAGAACGGTTGAATTAGCAAGGAATAGCTGGTTCAGTCAGAGCAGTGGCACTTACAGAAAAAAGGAATGTGCATTTGGAGGAGGAGTTGCATCAGTTGAAGGAGAAGCACAGTTAACCCTAGGATCTGGTTTGATGGAAGGCGTTAAGCCAACTGGCGCGACCTGATGTGGTCAGAGTGGATTGGACAGATTAAGTGGTTGTAGAAGCTGGGTCTGGCAAAGTAGCCATAGTAGCAGGAGGAGTAACTTGGTCAGTTAGAGTAGCGGAGGAAGTGCCTAGAAAAGTTGTAGTAATTGCCTAGAAGTCATTTTGTAAAAATACATTTTTTTTGGCAAAATGTCAAATAAGAGGTCTCTCTCTTTTTTTTTTTTTTTCCACACACAGGGATCCAAAACTTCCTATGCTTTGTTTTAAGTGGGCTCCATTCTGGCATCTGAAAAATCTCCATTGCAATTCCATTTACTAAGACTATAAAGCCTTTTGTGTGCAGGCTCAAGCTTATTCACTGTTATATATTGATATTGGTAACTTTAGCACATTGTAAGGTGATCGACCAAACAGAGTAATGCAAAGAAGTCTTGTGCAATAGGGTCCAATGTGGTGCTGAACAAAAAAATCAAACTGCTAAGGAAATTCATTATCAAACTGTCAATTTGAAATAGAATAAATGACTCAGTTTTCCTATTTTTGTTCATAAATGTAGGACAATACTAAATGACAATGGACCTTAAGTCTAGCAGTTCCCTTACTTCTAATATGTTACAGGAAATATTCTCAAAGCTGATGTATATAAGAAGAAGAGATATAGTTTGAATTTATGGCAGCAACTTGCATACCCTTTCTATTTTCCAAATTCTAACTGTGGTTGGGCTAGTAAACTGATAATATCTAAGAAATTACCCTGTCTGTTGTAATATGGTTGGAGGTATCTTGGCTGAAGAATTGTTAAGTGACACACCGAATCTCTTTTCTATCTGTGATTAAAGGAAAGAAAAACACAAAACAAATCTGGCAGGTGAAAAAAAAAGAAGGAAAAAAAGAAAAGCAAATATGGAAAAAACATTGAATCATATATTAAATACTTAAAAACATTTTTTGAATAAGAAAACTGAGAAGCTCTGAATTCTTAAAAAACACATTTACTTTCTTAGAAAGCCTCAGCCCGTCACAGTGGCTCACACCTGTAGCCCCAACACTTTGGGAAGCTGAGGCAGGAAGATCTCTTGAGGTCAGGAGTTCAAGACCAGCCTGGGTAACATAGTGAGACCTTGTCTCTACAAACAAAACAAAACAACAAAACACAAGATCTCTTAATAGCCAATCAGCCAATGAGCCCATATGACTGACAGCTTTTGAGAGTATTTTCATAGCTCACCTTCCAAAGGACTCTATTCTGCCTCGCTAATACAGGTTGAAATGCAAAATAACAATTTGTTGTAATTATTAGCTTTAGGCCATTTGACCTAAGGCTTAGATAAAGATGCAAAATCAATCCATTGAATTTGAAGTAAAATTCCACCTTTGAGGTCACCATAGCAATTAGCACTTCTACCAGAATATTATATTAAAAATAGCCTAAATAAGACACCGCTAAAAATATAATCTCTGTAAATGGAAGCATTCCTATGTGTTTTCAATGAAATGCCATGTAATGTAAGAGAAAGCAATACTGCAGTCCCACCGAGTCTAATTTACTTTTTAACAGGTGCCATGCTGAAAAATTATCCAAGAAAGAAATAAATGGTTTTCTCACAGATGCTTTCAAACAATACAATATGCCCAAACTTGGTGAGACACTTAAAGAAAGATAATTCTTAAATGGCATTGAAATACTTTTGGTGATGACCCAAATATATGAAACTGGTAGTTTCTAACTTATAAGACTCACCTGCATGCCTCCCCACCTTCCTCTCCTTTGGGCATGCAATTTCCATTTTACCACTCGTATTAGAATTGCTCTATATGAAACGCCAAAGTTGGGAAAAGAAGAAAATAACTTGTAGATTTGTGGATTCAGAAGTGAAGGAAGGGACTAAAACAAAAGAAATAGTTTAGTTGTGCCAAATACGTCAACACCCTGCCCAGGAAAATCCTTCCTCACAATTCAGAAGGTTCCTCCTTAATTTGCTCATGTTACCTGACGTTCTTCTCATTAGAGACTCTTCTCACTTAACACATAGTTCTTACTTTGCAAAAATCTAATGAATCCAGGAAAATTTTTGTGAATATCAGTCATTCACCTATCTGTATACATTTTTTTTTCCACGAGATAACTAAATTTTGTAGCATCAGCATCTACTAGGAACTTGCTAGAAATGCAAATTACTGAGTCCCAGTCAGACCTATCAAATCAGAAATTCTGAGTGTCAGAGTAGCAATCTGAGTTTAACAAAACCTTCCAGGAGAGCTGATGCTTGCTTATTTTTGAAAAGTACTGGTTTAGGACAGCTTGAAAATTCCAGTAGACTTGTAAAGAAAACCACTAGGAGGAAGGCTGGCTATAAATACAGAAAGCAGCAAAGAAAGGTCCCTATGGCCAACTTCTTTTATTTCAAAATTTTGCCAAGGAGTCATCAGGATATTGGCATATCCTGGCATACCACATGATGTTCTCCTTTGCGACTGGTATAGGAACAAATGGGTTAACTGAGACAAATAGAGTGTTCTGACATAATCTCTTTGTCTGCTCTGACCACATGAGTGTGGCTATTTTAAGCCTGCACCAGATCTTGCCCTCTCTCCTTGCCTTGCTCATATTACACTGCTCTCCACAAGAAAGATTGCTGAAAGCCACAGAAACTTGCCAAGAAGGTGTGGTATGGGCATCAAACCACACTTAGTCCTACAGTGTCGTGGGGCATCATCTCAGATGCCTGGTTTTGAGCACTTCCATCCCCTCAGCATTCACAATTACCTCACCTCAACACTATGATACTTCTGGACTCACTGGGTCTCAGTTTGGCATTTGAGAACAATCCTCTCCTGGTTTGGCTCTGAACTCAGTTTTTTAGTACCCATTCTCCCTAACTCTTTCAGCCAATGAGTAATTGAGGCTTTCACTCTGCTCCTGGCTCCTTGGTCCTCTTGAACTACATAGCAACTTTCTTTTCTTAACCATAATAGCTTAACTTGACTCCATCACAGCCAAACAAGTTCCCGGATGTTATTCTCCCCATATGTTCTCAACTTCGTTTTTACCTCTCTCTTCCCTAGCCCTGCCTACCCTACCTACTACTCATCACTTTACTTTTGACAGTTACAGGTGGTTTATCTCTAGGCCAAGCACCAGCTCATTTCCTCATTTCCTCAGCTCATTTCCTCCCTCTCTCATCTATCATTTTGTTCTCCACTAATGGAGAATAAGGGAATTCGTTGTTTTCTCCATTAGACATCAGCTAAAACCATCAGTGTCTCCATTTGGGCCACCAGCAGGCCCAGAATCCTACGTCTGCTGAAATTCGCCCTTCCACTGAGAAAAACAATAAATAATCTTCATAAATAATTACAGTTAATAACTATTTGTGGACATCAACCATGTGGCTAGAGGCAGGAAATATAGCACCTACAGTGTTATATACAAGGAATATGGAAGTAAACCGGAGGAAAAAAACTGCTCCCAATAAATTTACATTTCTGTGGGGTTACAGATATGCAAATATTGATATTAATAATATTAAAGTTGTCAGAATTAAAATGGAAGGACTTGATTTAAAAACACTGACAGTCCTTAGGGAGGTGATGGAGGAAGAGTTCTCATGCCTGATAACAAAAACTATCACAAAAGGCTAAAAAAACCCACAACCTGCACAAAAGTCACAACCTCACACACAAAAAAGTACTTCTACAAAGATGTCTGCCCAGAAATTGCCTTTCTAATCTCAGAATGGCACCACCTTTGTTATTGATTCTTATAGCTAAGGATAATTATCTCAAGAGTTATGTAATCATTCTCATTTCTTCTTTAAAAGATTTGTCTTCCTTTACCACCCTAAGTATGTGCACAGCTTACTATGGCATGGGTATTCCCACGTAAATACCATTTCCTTTTAGAGAGTCTCCTTCTCAGTTATTTAAGTTGACAGCAATATAATTGATTATTTAATCACAACTGTGATAAATGCTATGAGGAGGACACGTAGGATATAATAAAAGCTAAAAGAGGAGGAATTGAGGCATATTTAGCGTCCAGGAAAGCTTCCTTGAAGAAGTGGGAGTCAAGCTGAGACATCTAAAATATGAATAGAAACTGCCTGGGCAAGGATAAGTATTGGATAGGAGGTATGATTTCATAATCAGTATGGTCCAAGACCAAATATCAGTCTACTACATAAACAATGGAAATATAACCTGCCCGTAATTTGGATTTACTTAGAATTTTCCAGGATTTTAGTAATGTGTTTATATACTTTCATTAAAAAAAATCAGTAGAGAAAAAGTAGTGACAATAACTGAAAAAAGTAAAAGAAGTCACATGAGGAAATGCTGTAATGCCTATTTAAATGGGTTAGAAGAACAGAGAAAGTCACCTTTAAGAACACAAAAGTTTTTTCTCCATATGGAAGACACATGATTTCTCAACTGTATGGAATAGGTAACAGGAGAAAAATGTTTAAGTACATTGAGGAAAAAAGAGAAAGATTAAATGTATGGAGAAATTTCTATTATATAAGAACTACCACAACTTACCAGGGGACATAAAAATCTCTTTGGAGCTATTTAAGAAATGTATATAGACAGTTATCTCAAATTGGAAAGTAACAATATGTTTAAATAAACCGTTTTCTTTCAATTCATCTATTTCTCCTTTTTTTTTTTTTTTAGTTTTCTTTCAAATCCCAATAGTATTATGCGTGAGTTACAAGAATTCAGTAATTACTGCTTTAGTAGTCATAATTTTCCTTTATTTTTATTATTGACTACTAGTTGTTCAACTTCTGTAAAATTGAACACACATAGAGAAGACAATGTTTCCTAAATATTGTGAGATGTATTTTTTCAAAGATTTATTTAATATACAAATAAACTTCCATTTCACTGACAAAAAATAACATAAAATCTGAATAACATGCTTGGAATCAGCAGTTAAATAATTATCTAATGTTTACTTGTGAAATAATGATTAAATAGTTGTTCCATCATTGTACCACAACCAATTAAAAATGCCCTTTGAGAGCCTTTCAGAGTGAATTATTGATCTAATAAATATATTTTAAGAGACATTCCTAAACAACGCTTGGAATACACATAGCATACTAGAGAAGGTATTTCACCTGTAGTTTTGAGTATTTTTTGTTTGTTTGCTTTTTGCTATTGTTAGAGTGACTTTCCCTTTATATTACTACTAGTAAACATACTGTAAGAGTATACATCCCAGATGGATCTCTAAAAGACATATTTAAATGAGTCATAAAAATTGCTTTTTGTTCAAATCAACTTTGAAATCACAGTAAGGTAAAGAAAAAGAATTTTGAATTTGAAGGAGCAGTGAAAAGGTGTAGTAAAAGTTAGGGATACTAAAAGTAGGTATAAATTGAAACAGTAAATCTAGGTAGGAATGATCTTTTACTTTTTTAGTAACCAAGTTATTTTTTGGAAAAGCATATATGTGAATGATATAACTGTATTAATAAGAATTTTCAAATCATCTTTTCAATTGGAATCATTATTTTCACTTTTTATTGGAATCATTATTTTCACTTTTTAGAGCAAATAAATTGATTCTAAGTTTAAATATATTTTAAACAAACACAATTTAAAAGCAAAAGCATTTTAATCATTTTTCAGATAAAGTAATAATTGATTTACTTACATGTAAAACTCTCCTAAATCTATTTACTAGCCATAGGGTAATATCTGGAAGGACAGTCCAAGTAAGAAGAAATCTGTGTCAACTAAAAAACCTGATTTACATGATAACATTGATAAGAACAAACACCAGAGGGGATTAGTTAACCTATGTGTTTCAAAACGTGTAGCTTTTATTCTCACTGCTTTGATATATTTAGGAAAAATATATTGACAATAAATTCTTTGGGGATGAATTTGTTTCAACAGCTTGACAAATCAAGTAATCATGAAGAAATGAGATTCCTAAGATTTAGGGGAAGAATTTCTCATAAGTAATAAATTATTTTTATTATAGTAACTCAATTTTATATTCAATTGTAAAAAAAAAAAAGAAAATTATGGAGGGGTAGAAATAGTGTTCATCCTTAGAGTAAAAGGAAATGTGCTTACTGGGCTACATATTTATAGCCCTCAAATAAATCAATAAATGTATTTTTCTTATTTTGCAGGATACAAAGTTGTCAAAAAGAAGTACTTGCACCTATCTTTATTTTGCAACACAAAATTCTTGTTAGCAATATTTTTAGAGAAGGAACACCATTATAATTCAATGTCCTTTATTCTAGCCATCAATTTTTAATCATATGTTATTGGCAAAAGTATGTCTTTGTCTTACACAAGCTGAAAAAGTGAAGTGGTAATTTAACACTTGTAAAAATAACTTAAGTTTGGATAATATAATTTGAAATCTTACCATTTAAAGAGATTGAAAGGGATCACAAAATTGAGTTTTGATATATCAGAACAACAAAATAATCAAATAAGCAAACATTGTCATAAGTGTTGCCTTTTAAAAAAATTTATATAGTTTGTCTACTCATCAATCTTCGAGTTTTTAGTCAATAATTGCTCTCAGGCTAGCTTTTATTTTCATTTTTCAATAGCAATACAGAAACAAATTGAAAATTGTAACATAAACAGTTTGTAAGAATCTCATAGATGAGTTATTTGGAGACTTACTTTTGACAGTATTAATATGTTTGCCTTGTTCAAAAAGAGAAACACACAATAATACAAAGCACTCAAGAAAATAGGTAAGAGCATCGAGAACAATGAGTCCAATGGTAAAATGAGAAATACTTGGAAGATTTTACTCAACCGGAGAAAACTGCTACAGAATAACTCATAAATCATGGTGAGAATTCGTTACAAGTTTCTCTTAGATGATGCCTTGCTAAAAATATTTGAATTTCATTTAATAAACTTAAATAGGACATTTCTATTTGAAAAGCTGCACACACCCACAAACACGGAGTTAAGTTCAAGAAAAACGATGCAAAATTTCTAAAATTACATTAGTGTTGCATCTAAATAAGTCTTAGCATGTTACATTGGAATTTGGTCATAGCTTTAAATGGTAAAATACATTTTCTTTCAATTTGGTAAAATAAATTCTCTAAATGTCAACTCTTTTGTAAGATTTTCACATTTAGTCTTTAATTAATTAGCAACCTTCAATTAAACTGAGAGTGGTAAAGAAAAATTTCCACAGAACATTAGATGCTTTTGTCTGTAATGAAAACAAAATTAAATTAAATTTTAGAGACATATGAAAACAACCTTATAATATTTATTTGCAATTTGCAAAGTATTATAACTGCATATTCCTCAAAATTCTGCTTTCTAGTAATTCACCTTAATTTAATAAAACTAATACCAAACTCTCCATGCTAGAAGACTTTATTAGGAATGATATCATTGTGGGTTTATCCATTTCACCTCTTTAATACAAACATATATCATTTAAATGCAAATGTTATTGAATTGGGCATTTGTTTGAACAAAAATATAACTGCAGTATCCTCTAGTTAGCAGAAGTAGAATGTATTACATGACAACAACTGAGAGAGTATGACTAGGACATTACATCACTGCTACCAGCTCATCTTCTAAGGATGACTTGGCACATTTCTCAGCCTGTGTCCCTATGGAGTAAATCAGGAAGGCTATAAAGCATTATGTCTTTTATACAGTGTGCAGCTGACTGGTTCAGAAATGAAATAAAGACAAAGTAATAAAAGTAGAATGCTTGTCTTTAAAAGGCAGTTTTTAGTCATGTTTCCCTTTGGAAATTTTTAGGTCCTTATTTTAAATTTAACTGTTAAGTATATAAAGACATAATTTTGTGTATAGTAGGTAGCACATGAGGGCTTTCATTGCAATACAGCATCCTTAGAGAATTTATAGAATCTTCAGTCAATTGCAATTCTGATGTTCCACATGGTTACAACATTTTTATTTCATTAACACCTAATTTACAAGCATAAACCATTCTAAATGTATCAGAACAGATGTAGGAAATAATTATAATTTAGATTGAAATCTTTATCTCCTAGTCACATATTTTTAACACATCTATCTTAAGAAAAGAATTAATAACTTATTGAAAAGGATTATAAAAAGATAAAAAAAAGTTTTCCAATTTAAATAAAGAGGTGCCAAAATTTAAGTTATTTTTTTCTACCAATTTACCTATTATTGCACAGATGTGTGATACCTGCTATATTGAGCTGTATGGTTTATAATGGGATACATGCCTCATTGGAAAGACAATCTGAACTTACTTAAATATGCTTTTTCATGAAGCCTCCCATTATAGACTTTGGACATTTAGCTGAATGCTTTGAGAGCTCTTTGAATTTTGTTTCTTATTTTCTAGAGGGAAATCAATCATTGTACTTGGTTGACTTGACATTTATTCTGCTATGTATGAAAACAAATAGAAAAAGAAAACAGTTTGCCATTATACCAATAACAATGTTTGGTATCATTTACCAAATCCAATCAACTTGCTCGAAATATCAACAAAGTCCTGCCTCTTACCCATGAACAGCTTGATTGCTTAAATAAACTGAATAACTAATTGTTCTGGCCTTACCAATTTGGATATGCTGAATGAGCCTCATTTAACGTCAACTTTCAGTCCCATGAAGTCAGCATGTTCTGACAATTTGTTCCCATTGGCCTTCACCTATCCAAATCTGAATGAGAGGAGTGTGTGCTATAGCATAAAATACAGTAAACATGTCTGTCTGAGACCATCTTCCCCTGCATTTTCAATCCATCTACCTATATTTTGATTTATGGTAGCTTATATTTATTTCAATTCCTATTCACATTCCTCAATTACTATGTGCTCCAAAACGGGTATCTTGAGGCTATTGAAACCCTTTGCATGCTCGTCTTCCTATTGTAATCTACATGGCTTTTGGTAAAAATATTCTTATGAAATATTTAATATTAAGCAATTTTATCATATAATTTGCACAATTTTGCTATTAAAAAATTAATCTTTGATATTTTTAACATTAGCATATACTCATCAAGTGTCTGAAAATGGAGCAGATGAAGGAAAAAAACCTTTCACTTATTCAAAATCTTAGTGTTTTATAATTTAGAGTGACACCAGAGGAATTTTTGGAGAGGGGATATATTTAATTGTCTTTGAAAATCTTGTCTCAAGGTTAGTGGGATTTTTTTTCTCATAATTTACATTTTCAATAGGTTAACTTTTTAGATTTGTATAGGTAGCTCTGAACAAATGGAAGCAGAAAAAATCAAAATGTCCCTACCTTAACGGATAATATGGCAGGCCTTGCCCCCAGACTTCATATATCTGCAACATAAAAAGAAAGATATTCAGTAGTTGTTTACATTATATAAATACAGTATTCTTCAAGTAGGCAAAAACTCAGACATTGCACTCTCTTTGCAGCAATTAGAGATGAATTTCTAGTGGAGAAAACAGTAGGAAGATATTGTTTCATTGAATAAGAATAAAATAATAATAACTAGATGATTATAATTCTGGTCGTGAGATGAAAACATGCAACACAAACACATCTGAGCCTCTCAGATGAGGCTGAGTTTCAGATATGTAATATAGCAGAATACATAGTACGAAGTAATTTTTCTTACTATTAAGATCAACTTGATTTCCCATATGTTCATATCATAGAATATGTTCAACATCGTTTCTTTATTTTAGATTATATTTTAGGTATAAGTTACAATGCTGATGTGGAAAAAATTAAGACATTCTATAGCATTCAGCTACTAAGTTTCAATTAGGTCTCATATAGCACCAAAGCAATACAATAATCACATAGAATTTTGTTGTTTACAAATCATTTTCATGTACTTTACAATTTAATATTTATAAAAACCCAGTGAAAGGTATGAGCATTTAGGAAAACAGTTTGGTAAGAAAGGACAGCAATCCCTGAGAGAAACAAATGAGGTGAGTCCTAACATTGCCCCAGCTGTAGAAAGTTACAATTGGTTGTGCAGGAAGAGGAAACTCAGTCAGATCTTCGTGGTCTCCTTGAGTTGAGAAGAGTTGGAAGTTTGAGGGAGCCAAGCTACCTAGAATTTACAGGGCAAAGTAAAACAGAGGAGAGAGATGTGCAGAGACAAAACTCCAGAGGTTTCAGAGGGTGTCTTTTGAGTACTCAGCTTATATTGATCTGTGAAAGCCTATGAAGAAATTACCCACATCGAGAAAAAGAAACATGTGAAGGATGAGAAGAACAGCACCTGATGTTTACGCATGATTGAGATCAGGGTCTGTTCCCACCAGCCAGAGTGGCAAACCTCATATTTCAAGGATTACTGGTTAGCATACAAAAAAAGTTCCTGTCTCAGTAGGAAAGACAATTAGTCTTAGAAGAAAGGCAGCTCTGATCCCAACTAACAAAATTTCATAGCAAGATGTGAAAGGATCAAGCTGTTAACCATGTCTGAACAAAGCTCAAGAATGTTTATTGGAATATAAAACTATCCAGAACCAATAAATTTGTCAATATCATAACCAAGTATGAATGATCAAATGTATTCACAAATAATTCCATTTAATCATGAAGATAGAAGTGATCCCCAATCCTATTCTGTATTTCATAGATATCCTATTGATTTTTGAAATACCAACAAACTAAGAAACCCATTCTTTTTTTTTTTTTAGAAACCCATTCTTTTAAGAAAAAAATTAGCTTAGTATACCACTGTTTGAAAAAACTGTATAATGTTTCTACCTAGTGATTTTTTTTTAATTTTGTTTGCATGATTTAAACAATGGAAAGAGGTTACCACAAATAAGTGTAAAATTTTGTATTTTATTAACCATGTATTTAAGAACATATTAACTTTTATAAAATATTGGAAACTTCTCTCTTTGAATCAAAATATGATACGTGGTGCTGGCATTGTAAAATAAAGTAGTGAGGAAGAATTGACAAAAGAACACTTAAAGGCTTAAAAATCTGCGTACACTTGTGCTAGGCATCATAAATTTAACATTTACATAATTCCCATAGTAGCTTTCCAATCTGTGGTACCAGGGTTCAAATACCACAAGAGTTCCAGGGTTCAGGTGCCACAAAACTTTAGTCAGTTCTGTGATTAATACTGTAGATTAATAATAGTTATTTTCCTGTTTTATGTGGTTCAAGTGCCTTATATTTTACATAGATCAAATAATTGTGTTCCTATTGTACAGTGAAGAGCATGGCATAGTGGTAAATTATCCATAAGTCAAAAAGTAGACAAAAGAGAAATTAGAAAACATTTTGACTTAAAGAAAAATAAAACCACAATATATGAAAATTTGTATGATGCAGCCAAAGCATCCCTTAGAAGAACATTCTTTGCATTAAAATGCTTGCAGACAATAAAAGAAGTTTCAAATCTATGCTCCACATTTAGAAATTTTTAAAAAATGTAAAACTAATACCAAAATGAATAGTCACAAGGGAGCAATAAGGATAAGTGCAGAAATTCATAAAACTAAAAAATAAAAAAGTCCTAGAGGAAAATCAATAAAACCAAAAGCTATTTCTTTAAAAAGACCAATTAAATTTATATACCTTTAATCAGACTGACAAGAAATATACTTCCACATAAATGGTTAATTAATTTTTAATAAAGGTATCAAGGCTATTCAACGGAGAAATAATAAAGGAAAAATAAGCAAGATTGTGGAAAAAGATATTTAGAACACACATGTGATGGTAAATTTTATGTTCAACTTGACTGAGCTAAGGGGTGCTTTTATTGCTGCTAACACATTATTTCTGGATGTGTTGGCCAAGATATTTCTGGGAGGGATTAGCATTTGAATTAGCAGACTGAGTAAAGAAGATCCACTGTCACCAAAGTGGGCTGGCATTGCCCAATTCCTTGAAGTCCCTGACTAAAAACAAAACAAAACAAAAAGGTAGATGAAGGCAAATTCTCTTTCTCTTCTTGAACTGGGACATCCATCTCCTGCTGTCACATATGGGAGCTCCTGGTTGTTGGATCTTCAGACTCCAGGACAAAATTATAACACCAGCTTTCCTGGTTTCCCAGCTTACAGATGACATACTGTGTATACTTCTTGGCCTCCATAATCACACAGAAACTTTCAGACAGAAACTTTCTGTAACAAATCTCCTCTTATATATCTTTATTTAACCTATTGATTCTATTTCTCTAGAGAACCCTAACTAATACAATTTATAATTTCTAATGGGCTCATATTGAGAGTATACAACTAACTCCTACCAATCGGAAAGAACATCAACTGCCCCTATTTCAAAAATGATCAAGAGAATTAACAAATGATAATATTCATATGGTCAACAAACATGCAAAAATTTATTAAACTTGATTAACAGAGGGATGCAAGGTAAAAGTGCTGCTATCACTATAAAGCACAGAAATGTTTGTTACCACAACATCCCAGAAAGACCAAAATTTAAAAGATGATTATGCCAACAATCTAAAGCAACGTAATCCTTTATCCAGTAGTGCGGAGAGTGTAAACTGGTGCAGCCACTTTGGAAGATAGTTTGATATCAGTTCTAAAGTTTGAAGATAGACATGTTATCTTCACAGATAGACACAGAAATTTCACTGCTACCAAGCAGCAACGTTTGCATAGGTGTATCAGGAAATATTTACAAAAATGTATTAGTGCCCAAACCTGAAAAAAAAAAACAAAAGTCCATCAATAGGAGAATGTTACCATACATTTTAAAAGTGTTAAAAAGTATAAACAATTTAGTCCCATTCCAAGTAACACTACACAGAGCAATGAAATCACATAAACCACAGCCATGCAAAAAAAAAAAAAAAAAAAAAAGGATAGGTGTTAATCACACAATCATAATTTTGAGAAAAAGAAAGTAGACGAGACTGTATTCTCTATGCTTTTATAATAAAAATGAAAGAAAAACTAACTTATGGATGCAAGGGTTAGGGTTATCTAACTATGGATGCAAGTTCAGGTGGTAAAACAAAAAAAAAGGCAAGGAAGTGATTACCATTAATGTGAAAATATCAGTTACTGTTGATTGAAAAAACACAAGTCAAGATTAGGAGGAAGATGAAAAATTCTAGCGTGTTGGAATGATCATGCTATTTAACCTCATTGGAGGATACAAAGTGTCCACTTTGTCACAAGTTACTGAGGTGTACATTTTTGCTATTTGCCCTTACTTATGTGTGTTTCAGAAGTTAACCGTGGATAAATGAATAAATGAATGGTTAAATGATGCTCCATCACTGCTTCCAATTTAATTTGTTTAAAGAGAATCAGTTTCATCCAAATCTATTCTCGTATGGGAGTCTCAAATTCTTCCCATGACACCGTCACCTGCTTCCAATTCTAACTTGAAGTATATGATCTATATATTACCAAAGCAGAAAAATTATATACTTTAGAATCTGTGGGATCAGGATTTAAATCCCAGCTTTTTCTGTTATTATCTCTGTGGCTGCAAGCAAATTACCTACTTGACTTTCACCACCAGTTTCTGCATCTGGTAAATGGAGATGGATACTACCATCAAACTCTTAGAACTGTTGAAATGACATATATAAAAATGATCCCAGAGTACATTTTTAAAAAATGTTGAATGCTAGTTTCTCTGGATGCAAACCATATATACCATTGGCCCTTTTCCAGCAAAATTGCCTTTTTGTAATGTTCTTGAGCAAGAGAAAAAAAGCCCTGCCATCCGGGAGCTGATGTGGTGCTGTCAGGTCAGCTAGGCTGGGTGGTCTCCTGTTGAACATCAGGCAAGACACTCTGTGACCATGATGAATCAAGAAAAAAAAAAACCCAACAAACAAAACATTCCATAACTTCATGTCTGAACTCAGACAAAACTAGAATATTGCTCAAACAACAGTAAAGACCTAACATTGCCCTATCTTTGCTAATAGTGACCGCTGCCTCTGTACCAATTCCAGTTTTAGGACTGCTGCATACCTCCTGCCTTTTAAATAAGAATTATTAGGATACCCCAATCATAAAATTATCTCCACAGCTTTGAACTCTCCCCCAAATCACCTAATACGAGCTTCTATTCTATCGTGAAAATCTTCTAACACCTTTTTAAGAAACCACATCGCTCCCCACTTTGTGGAGTTTCCCTCTTTGCAACCAGTCAATAATCCCAGCTTTGACTTCAGATGTGCTCTTGGTTGGCTTTGGCTTGGGAGCATTGACATCTCTACATTTGGCCCTTCTTTTGGAACCCATCTGTCTCTCTCTTGCACGTGAGATCTTTTTTCCCTCATGCATAAACTATTTTGGCAACCGAATTGGGCTTTCCACTGCTGCCTTTCCGACCTCTAACCCATACTGAAGCCTGCTGAATACTTATTATTCCAAAAAACTCTTCTGAAAAAAAAATGCTATTTATCAGACATCTAATTTTACACATCCATTTTAATATTTAGAGAGTGAAAGACTGTCAGTAGCTGTTATTTCAAGAGACAAGATACATCTTTTGTGCTGGTGAACCAATTGTAAGCTGTGATATATCTGGGTGTTCAGAGATAAGATGCCAAATGCATACCTGTAAGTGGAAAAGCAATTTTCTTTTATGCTTCCTATCACAGTGTGTCAAAATTCTCTAATTCCTTTGTTTTGTCTTAAATGAAGAAAGGTTAGGTTGTGAGTAAAATCTCTGTTTTGATAGCTCGAGTCTCTGCAGTAACCCCCATAGGAATTAGCAGAAAGCAGGTCTAGTCAGAGCAATGTTTAGAAAATAGAAGTTTGTACTTTGTCATTATATTTCACAATTTCAACTAGACCTGTGATGAGAACAGTGGCTTCCTTTTTGTTTAATTCAATAGATACTTTTCATTTGTGCTTTTAAAAAAGTATTTTTAAATTGTATTTTACATAACGTGACACATAAATTGCACACTGTGGAAAGAATTGTCTGCCTCCCTGAATGAAACCATTTTAATCTCAAGAGTTTTATTATCTGTTAAAATCTATTTAAATATAGGCATTCAATTTTATGTTACTTGACATTTATGGGGAAGCTATTTTACAGCAGCAGGTTTCTGAATAGACAAGATCACAACAAATATTCGTGATTATATGACATGCTAGATTGAAAAATATGGGGAAAGAATGATCTAAATGTTCTGGGAAGTTCACATATATGAATATATCTAATAAAACTCTGGATCAGAGGTCTGCTAATACATTATATGTGTTTGACAACTACAGCTATGACACATATAATAGCCTACTTATTTTTATTTGTTATATTACAACATTAATTGAATGTATTCTGTTTGAATATCAGCTGAATTATTTAATATTAAAACTGGAGAATAGAGACATTCATTTACAATGTGTAATTTTTAGTTAGTATTTAAAGCTGTACTTTTTAAAGAAGAAAATAACATCAACTTTGTTAGGTGAACTAGCTAGGAAGACAGTGAATCCTGTTTTAATGCACCATGATCTATCCTTGGGCTAGAAGGTCTCTCAGCATTTACTTCAACAATACAAAAACACAGATCCTGGGCACGGTTTTAGGCGTGGGAAAAGACTATATATATATATAGTAACACTCAAATTGCCAGCTTCAATTAGGGTTAAAAGGAACTCTGCAAATGAGCTTCTAAAACTAGAATTTTCTATAACTGACCTCATGAGTCTGATGTATGACAATTCAAACTGGGATTTTTATGAACAAGCAAAGAAACAAATCACCATAAGATTTTAAATTACACAGAAGAATCTGCATGAAACTTCAATCCATCAAATGGCCACTGAAAAATGAGGTAATTACCTAAAATAATTTGCATGTTAAGAGCTAATACAATATTACAAAGTAAAGTCCAGTTGTGAAATCAATGCATAATTTCCTGATTAATGTCTCATGCACAATATTCCTCCATGCTCTGTCAGAGCCCAAATAACAATATGGCCAATCAATCAATTTTTTAAAAAAAAAAAATACAAATAAGAAATGAGTTCAGCTCCAATAAATCACAATTTGAACTCAGTAAATTTTATAGTTATGACAACTAATCACAGTATATTGTGTTTTTACGGCAATACATTTAGATTTAATTGGTATAATTATAGATTTTCAGTGATTCACGATTAGTGTGTGAAGGCAAAAAAATCATTTTTTCGTTTGTAAAATGTCATCTATTAAGTTATTGAAGAAAAGCTCATATTAAAATATCAAGTTTGTAACACATGGCTCTGCCAAAAGTTACGATTTGAGCGATATTTAGTCAGGAAGTCTAAGAATGTCAGTGGAGTAATATGGCCAAATTTCCTACAGAAAGATTATGAAACATTTTCCTTCTCAGTGTAGAGAGGAAACATTTCTTCTAGAAGTAGAATTAATCTCCTCTGTCAGCGGAGGCAGGTGTGGTGATAAACAAAGGAGAAACAGGTGGGGCAAAGCCACACTAAAGGATGCAAGGACTAGAGCAACGGAGCTTTCAGAACAGACTTTCTACCGCTCCTCTACTGTTCTCTTCTTGTGTAAATGAGACACTCTTTAAAATGGTGAGATTATGCCTGGAGCACGGTGGCTCATGCCTATAATCCTAGCACTCTGGGAGGCCGAGGCCAGAGGATCGCTTGAGGTCAGGAGTTCGAGACCAGCCTGAGCAAGAGCAAGACCCCATCTCTACTAAAAGTGAAAAGAAATTAGCTGGACAACTAAAAATACATAGAAAAAATTAGCTGGGCATTGTGGTGCCTTCCCTTAGCTCCAGCTACTTGGGAAAGCTGAAGCAGGAGGATTGCTTGAGCCCAGGAGTTTGAGGTTCCTGTGAGCTAGGCTGACCCCATGGCACTAGCCTGGGAAACAGAGTGAGACTCTGTTTCAAAAAAAAAAAAAAAAAAAAAGAGATTATTTGTAGAATTTATTAAGAGGTTGGAGATTTCTCTTTGTCGGTGGGAAAGGGAATGGGGAGTGGAGAGAAGTTTTCTTAAAGTCAACCTGCTTTTTGTTGTTATTGGGGTTGGAGTATGATGGAAAGAGGCCCAAGAAAACATATTCATGGTTATTTTGACCCAGTCAGAGTGTCAACTCTCCTTTTGTTTCTTATCAGGAGTTTGCTAATATGTGACTAGTGAAGAAAGCAAGTTTTGAGGTCAGCTGGGCTGTTCTCCTACCCGGGCCCTACTCCTTACTGATGATGACTTTATTCAAGTTACTTAACTTTTACATGACTGCTTTTGAACCTGAAAATTGGGAATAATAACATAACACACTCTAGTGGATACGGGGTTTGAGGATATAGTTCTACAGTTCTCCGTCAGGAGTCAGTGTCAAAGTCATGATTTATGCATAACCCTCTGATACCTAATAATTTGGTTCATTATCATCCTTAGTTGATTTTTTTGGTCTAATATCAGTTACAATTAGGACCATGCCAGGCATGTATACTCACATTTAAATAAGTTTATAAAAAGACAAGTAAAATTATGCTGGTTACGTGAATTGCAAATTAGGCTATCTCTATGTCAGAAAGGTCACAGTTATGATTACACTGTTTTCTCTCTGCCCTAAAAGTTTAAAGTTTAATAAAGATTAAGTGACATCTCTCTATAATTTAGAAAAATCACTGAAAACTGAAATTTCTAGTTATTCATGTATGTCTTTTTCTAATTGTTCATACTTCATCTTAGCATATTTAGATTTATTATTAAAATTTCTGAAAATTGTCCCTTCTATACTATATAAAGCATAAAGGGAATTGAAATTATGTGCTAACTTTATATATCAATGAAACAGTGTTACAGAAAAAATAATTTTCAATTTTTTCCTTAAAATATTTTTCAAAATTTATAAAGTTTTTTAAAAAGGGAATCTATATTTTGCCTTTTTATTGCAATATGACTTTGTCATTTAATAATATTTGATATATTTATTATTTTTTATTCTATTGTAAGAAAATTTCTGGAAATATTTTCTGCTCCAAAAGTTCCTGATAACTTATGTGATATATGATCTCAAAAGTTTAGGGCAATAATTTGTTTCAATGTGACTGTTTGATGAACAACTTTTTTTCTTGTTTGTACCCAAAACCCCTAAATATCTGAGCTCCAAGTGAATTCAGGGAATATTCATGAAATGAGGTATATAATAAGATGAATGGCATCCCACATTAATGATCCTAGGCTACCCTTTGCATCAAAAATATACCATAATGAGTATTGTGTGTTTAATCTTGAAAACAGTGAAATGGTCTGATAATAGCAAAAGATAATTAAAAGAGCAAATACTTATCTAGCAATGGCTATAGGCACATTGTTTTAAAGACTTCCTGAATATTATCTTATTTAACCTTCAATGATAATATTTATGGGGAAGGTACTATTATAATTTTTGTTTGATAGAGAAAAAAACTTTTGCAGAGAGTTTAAAAATGTGCTGAAGACCATGCAGCTAGGAGGAGGTACCAGTATTTTAACCCAAAAATTCAGTTCCAAAATCCATAATCTTAACCAAGAGATGGCACCACTTCTCTGGAGAGTTACTTTCATCTTTATTTTGCAAATGAGAAAACAGAGGGTCACAGCTATTAAGTTCCAAGTCGGGACTTGAACTGAAGTTCTTCGAGTTAAATCCTACAGTATTGTATTACAACACTGTAGTGCACCAATTCTTGGCTTCCCTGTGCAATCTATCTTTTGGTATCTTTTATGGTCTTTAATCATGAAAAGCCATTGGTACTGGAATGTAATGAATCAGGACAGAAATTGAGTAAAGTATGTGTACCACAGGTGAAAAAAACTGGTGCAGGTTTCATAGCTGTTTTTTTTTTTTTTTTTTTTTTTTTTAGTGGTGTAGGGGCAGTGGGGAATTAGGGGTCTCAATAGGGGAAAGGAATTATTAAAAAAAGGATTCATGTTATTAA